>QLPE01000239.1:4203-18116 GCA_003314125.1 Hygrophorus russula | reverse complement strand
AAAAAAACCATACGAAAAACGCAAAGCCACCATGGACCACTACAGGCGAAATACAGTACCAACTCCATCCTCGTCGCGTCACGCTCGCACCATGAGCCCTCCTCTTTCCGCGTCCTCTACCATAGGACAGCACCAAAAACTCAACATTGTAACCCGGCTTGCAATAGAAGGAAAGGTAAAGCAAGGCCAAGATGGTGGGTCCATAAAAATGTACCTCAAGGTGCGTGCTGGACCTTTCCGTGTTACCATTATTCCAATCTTCTTTTTTATTTGTTTATTTACAGATATCACTACCGCTTGAAAGTGTGAATCCCGGATCGACGATACCGTTATTTCCAGGTAAGTTCACCGATTATTCCCCGGGTGGTCCTCCATTTCCCCCATTTCTTCATCCATGTGCCGTCTTCCCATGGTATTATATATTTACAGTTCTCGACAGAGGAAAATATCAAAATTCTGACATCTCAAGTACATCCTATCGACCAGAACTCGGTCCCTTATAACTTTTCTTCAACAACTTGTCCGCTACTGCACAATGCTGCACGGGCGCTAAATCTCCCTGCTCGGTCTTCACAGTCGTACTTGTCAATGTTTGACTTGCCTATGCCGTCCTCATCCTCTGTCGGAACAAGCCGATCATCGTCATCTGCAAATGGCACTAATCCACCTCCGCTCGACGATAAATTTACCGGCCACATCCTTATCAGTGGATATTACGTGTCTTATGTCTTGCCGAAAGAGTTTCCTACAAGGCTCAAGACAGGTACTACTGATAAAGATGCAGATGGCTCAATTCGTGTTACGCTCTCGTCTTTCAAAGGCCGGCGTGCTTCTATCGGCGAGAAGAATGCTATCCAATTCATGGCCGCAATTGACATGTGGGTACCCTACGTTTGTAGACCCCCTAGAGCGCCATATCTCGTAAGTTGATCTTACGTATTTTTTCTGGTCTTCTAAACAATGAACGTGTAACTAGTTATCCATTCCCACCCCACGCTGCTTGTCTAACAATGTCAGGCTACGTATATTCCCCCCTACGACTACCTCGGCATCCTTTGCTTCGCTTTCCTCCGCCGAAGAGGACACCGGAACATGGGATTTGACATCAGATCCACACGTTACGCGTAGTGCATCGACCCGGCTCTCAAGAGCTAATTCCTACAGCAACTTTGCGGACGATGAGTCGTCTGATTCTTCTACTACTGCAGGTTTTTATGAGGGCTGTGGTATCCAGGGGACCTTTCCCAGCGCAGACCGGATACGAGTACGGTGGGCTGCCCCGCTTAGGACGGTGGACATTCCAGGTGGAGGAAATGCGCGTAGAAGAGTAGGTGTGAAAGATACTAAAGGTGAAATGACATGTGTCGTGCTTGGGAAGGGGAAGAACGAAAGCACTGGTGAAGAAGGTCTGATTATGAATGTGGAGTACAAGGCAACCTGCAAGGGGGTTTGGTTTGCCGGTGTCGCTACCTTGTTGGGCATGGATATCGGTCTAGAAGCGAAAGGCTCTGATGTTACGTGGGTTCCCGGGTCGGATTCCAAGTGGTCAGTTGGTGGGGGTTCGGGCTATACCGGATTTGACGTTGGTGGACCCTCTGATCCCAGTTCAAGGCATCCCACAGATTCTGGCCCTCCGATTTTCGTGCTGCCTTCTTCACCTGGGGTCAGACAAGATTCCGCGCTTGTCTCAAGACAGAATTCCACGTCATCAACGAGCTCACTCCTGCGTGCTCCACTTCCGGCTCCAAGTGTGTCCGAATATTCCTTTGAAGGGTCGACAACATCATCTACACCATCTGGGACAGTCTCTTCGCTTGCCTCGTTGACCCCCTCCACTCCTGACACCGGTGGGAGGAGCAGGGCTGTCTCAATACATGATGGTGATCCAACAATGCGACCCCCCGGAATGCCTATCGCTATCCACATTAATATTAACGACTTACTCCCACCCTCGAAGAACATATTTACATTTAATATTTCCGGAACAATCTTGGTCACGCCTCGCTCAAGGTCGCATAACCTCAGTTCGGGCCGCTCGTCCCCGGGCCGCTCAGACAGTGAATTAGATCCGGAGCCTATCGTGCTACCCCAATTCAGTGTCCTTGCTGCTGACTCTGAGACGACATCTATCATCATTCGAAATGAAGTCGAGTACTCTACTGTCGAGGTCTTCAATTCTTCGGGTGACATCCGGGATGCCCAGGCTCGCAAGACCGTCTTGCAGCGAGGGGGCTTCACCAAATGTGGTACGGACGGCGCAAGAGTCTCCCTTCGCTCCATTCGTTCTGCCATTTCGTCAAGAATCCATCGGGAAGGCGTGGTGGAGAACGGGAGATTGTCACCCGGACTTGCCCATACTATCAACCGAGTTTCCTCCTCGTCTTCCCTGAGACAACCATACCCCTTGTCGGTACGGCCCAGGAGAGACGGGCCGCTGATGATTCCCTCGGTCAAAGCAATCGTCACACCCTTATTGAACCCGGCCGAGGTTGAACAAAACACGTATGCCGTCCGAGTGGTCCTTCCAGCGCCTTCTGATGCAGATTCAGAGTGGCTAGAGTTTGGCCTTGGACAACCGAGTCCGAGTTCTTCCCTTGCCTCCTTGAAGGAGGAAAGTGCTGGTCCTCCCTGTGTCGAAATTGCAAGTGCTAGCGTTGACGGGGTGCCGGTTCGATTTGAGGCGACCGCCGTCGAAAAACAAGAACACAACGGACTACATGTACCGTTTGAGGAGATGAGTGGGAAGGAGTGGGTCAGTTGGGTAAAAATATTCGTCGGCGGGAGAGGTGGTGGAAAACTGGTGGTGGATTACCTTGTCAAGACCCAGGATGAAGTCAAGCGCCACGGCAAAGGCAAAGCCACCGATCTTAACATATATTTGCCCACATTTTTCCTTCCTGTCGGTCGACTTGAAGTGACGATAGAGGCTAACTCTGGTGTGTGCGACACCACGACATATCTCTGACACTGCTGACTGAAACTTTGCAGATCTAGAAATTCTTTCTTTGCGATCTAACTTGACTCATCAACAATGTGTTACAGATGGCCGAAGATTACTACAGCACTCTTTGGAGGAGTTATTTTATCCTAGATTGGTATTGACCTTCCACATCGATCATCGGCACGGCCGCGCTTCAATTTCCACAAGCCGAAACATACTGTCAGGATCTTTCCGTTTTATGATGTGGATTTCTCCAACAGTTTTCGCCATGATCCTTCTTTTCTGCCTGTTCAGCCTCGCCACCGAGGTCAAACATATGAAGCGGTCGCTAGAAGTCTGTTCGATAGCCGTCGGGTCGAGCTGGGTTGATCCACCGGAGACCATGACCGTAACTACGACATATATCCCGTCCACCCAAAGCAAATGGTGGTTCGCGGAGACGGCCTCCGAGTTGCCGACTGCAACTACATCTATCATCACTTCTGGTTCGGCGCCCGTTGTCTCTTCATCTCACCCCCGGGATATAACATCGACTAGGCCATCACCCACGCTTCATACCCGTAGCGAACCAAAATTGTCGACAGCGGCTGCGGAACAGACTGCTGAGCTGCTAGCCATCCACTCGTTACCCTTTTCGTGGCCTCTTCGCTTTGATATCAATTACAATCTGCCACCAGCTGCCCGTGTCACGGTTGACAGGATTTTAGAAGGCTTAGAGCTGGTCTGGAAAGTGTTCCGCAAGATGTATCATTATCCCCTCGATCCCCCATTATAGCTATAAACGGTTTACTGTCGATGCCTTGCTAACACTGACACTTTTGTGATTGACTATCTTTATTTTTAACCATATCATCTTGTTACACAAACACCGCGCATTGCCTAGGAAACAGTCACAGAATATCGTATAAGGGTCAAATGCACGGTCGGATGACGCCATTGGAGTATTGGAATTCACCGACCCCATGGAGAGAGTAACAAATCACGCAACGCACACGCTTCTTCCCTATAATCAAGAGGCATAATTCGCGTGATGCCGTATCGAACGCGTGTCTGGTCCTGAATTAGTTGACTTCAGTTGACAGGTGCGTGATGAAAATGAGTAAGGACATGCATTGTATGTGTCCTGCTTAGCACGACAGGCAAAGTTGAAGGTGGCGCAATTGGCCTTGTGCATAAGGACTTCGTAATGTGCATTGTCACGCTCCTAGGAAAACGCTATCATGTAAGTCGGTTTGGATGGCGATTAATTACCAACCTTGACTTCGACGATCTCGTTTGCAGGCATGCCGAAAACAGCTAAACCGGCGTCGTTAAAACCTTGTAGCCATGCTTGGCCGGACCAATCTGCCACTGCCAAGGAGATGATGTACCTTTTTTTTTTTGTAAAAACAATTAGGAGGTTATCCCCTGCAGTTAGCCTAGTTAGGCTCACCGGTGCTCTGGCTTCTCGAACGTCCTGTCGCATTTTTCACAGCGCCAGCCACCTTCATTAGTTAGCGTAACCTTCTTGTTGCAACCTTGGGTCGGGCACGCCGGATAAGAGATATTCTCAGTCTTGATATGCATGATCGTCGCCCGAGCTGAAAAGTAATCGACTTTGTCGGACATTCCTAGTTGCGACTCTTTCACGTCATTCAAATTCCGCACTTCGGCGCGATTAAATCCTCCTGAGAAACCCATAGACGAAATGGCACTACTCGAGTGAGATTGGAAGGCTTGCTCGGAACCAATTGCATCGTACCAACCCCTCAGGGCAAACGACTCTTCAATATCAGGGTTGATACTCATTGTACTTGAGCTGAACATCGAAAGCGAACGCCCTTGTCAGGCACACGATTAGACGACGGAGATTGCCAGGGAGAAAATTTATCCGTACCTCCGAAGTCTCCGACTTTGACGCCCTTGAATGCAATCACAGGGTGATCTTCGGGAGCGAATTGTTCAGCTTGTTTTCCCCACAACGTCAAACGTACGGAATAACCCGATTTGTCGACTAGGGTCAATTCGCGCTTCGGTATCTAGACAATGATGAGGAAAACATCTGTGTAATAGTATAGGGGCTTACCACTCTGTTGGTTTGCTTTGAAGTGATTTCGCCCAGGGGACTAGTTTCTTTGACAACACCCACGACGTCTGCACTAACCATCAGAAACAGTACATTCTGGTGACATTTTGAGCTTACCACACGTCGAGTCTTTGGGCAAATCCTCTAACGAGGAAAGCGAAACAAAATTATATTTGACCATCGGCAAATTGGTCGTCTCATGACACTAACGGTCGAAAAAATCAGGGTAAATGTTCGTGTTACATGACAAACTTACTTCTTCAACTTCGGTGCTGCGCTCCAAACTGAGTTCGTAGTCATTTGCAAGATTCGAGAACTTCTTCTTCGCAAGATTGACCCGAGCTTTTGATATGAAGTAAACCTTCCCTTCTTCCAATTTGTCGTACAATTCATCAACCACAGCGTTGAAGCCGGTCCCTCGAATCTCGCCGGACTCGTCCATGAGTGTAACGTTGAATAATTTCCCTTCGCCTCGCTGATTCGACCAAGTCTTGATCTCAGATTTTTGTGTCACTCGAGCTTTGATCGTCCAGTTGTTTTGGTAAGGACTGAGGCCTTCGATAGGAAGCAAAGCTCCACCTGGCCGCGCAGCTCGAGGGGGTGCTTTGGACGCAGGAGCGACTTGGGGTGGTACGGTTTGAGCAATTTGATGCTGCTGGCCGGCAGATGAAGAGACCGAATCCACATCCATGTTCTCTGGCGGATACGACACCGGATTACCGATTTTTGGCTCATCCGTGGTGAGAACACGAAGTGCAAGGACAATGATTAGTCTACAAAATGATGCTGAGATATGCAATTTAAAGGATGATGCGCCAACCCTACCGTTTTCCTTGAACAAAGTTACACGACAGCTTCTCGACAACAGCCACGGTGTTTCTGGCAATCTTTTCCTCATGGACAAGGGTATTCAACTGCGTAGCCAACATCGCTTGTAAGAAATATTCGCCGTCGGAGATGATAATGCGATAGCGATCGATAGAAGGATTGGCGGTCGTCGATGTAGGTTTCACTTGCTTTATGGAAAGAAACTGAAGGGTGTGTCCCGCACTGAATAGCTCGGCATCTCCAGGCTCTGATGTGAAAAGTCGGGGACATATTCCTGTTGAAAGTCTGGACATGGTTAGTGGTCGCGACCAGGGGATATAGGACGCGATATGTTGGCTTTGTTTATGTACCGCGTTTGAGGCGTGGGGATATTTCTGAATATCAAAAAGGTTTCACCGTGACTTGTGACCTTGCCCACGACCCAAGTTTGAGTAAGTGGCTAAAGTTCGACCGCTCTTCTAGAGTTTAACAGGTACACAAGCTAACCATTAGAATACAGTACTATTTACAAGTCCAAAGTTTTGGACTTTTGACAATCGTAAAGCCCATAGTAGTGAGTGGTTACAGTAAGAATAATTTACATTATTATGGCTGACGTCCCCCTTCCTAGACCTACTGGAAAAATAAGTGTGTAATTTTCTCAAGTGTCTCTCACCACCGCCCGTCGTGTCGCATCCCTTCCCGCCTTTAAAAGTAAGGAAAGCTCGTTTCCACCTGTCCCGCGAACTGGCCCTTTCCCTGCCATCTCCTCTGCTTCCAATTTCGCTAACATCGCGCTAACAGGGCACCCTGGAGGCGCTAATGGCCTTGATCTTGCCATCGTCACGATGTATAGTGTGGCGATCCGTATATGAAGATCTCTGAGCCTCTTAAGCGCCATGACTGTTGAATTGTACGCCTCTCGAAGCTGGGGTGTCCGTTGGGCCAAATCCCGCAGTGGGCGCTGGGAAGAAGCCAGGCGATTTAAATATTCTCGGTGCTTTCCGGGCATGTAGCGCCTCATCCTTTCCATGAAACCCCTATCGGCCCGTTGATTATCTTCTGAGGGTGTGGGAACGCGTCCTCTCTCCAGTTTATGGTCTATGCCGAGAAATATGTCCAGGGCATGCATCACACTGCTTTGTCCCGCCGATGGTCCGCTGAGGTCAAGTAGATCGGAATCCTCCACTCCTTCGTATATCCAATCCGGTCCGGAAGGACCATTCGCATTGCTGCCGACGTACCAGGGCCGTATTTGCCAATAAAAAACCTAATCCGTGAAAATTATTGTCAGCAGTCAATCAAGATTGGTGAGGGCCATGACTTGCATGGGGATCACATGATTCCCTGACCGATTGGATTATCTCGCTAATGTCCTCAATGATCCCAGTCATTCGAATTAGGTCTTTCGAAATCTTAGAGATCGAAGCGATGTCCGTCACATTTGGCAAATTCTCGTAATCCTCGATGATCTGCAATATCTCAACGCCTCTCAACTCTGCCCAAGCAGAGACCCTGTAGAATTCTCGCTCGTCGTCTGTCCCGGAGAAACTATATACGAATCGCATATTGTCCATGGACAATGGACGCGTCGTGTCAATGGGCTCCGCGTTCCACAATACTGTATCCGCGAATGTCAATACCGGCGCCACACTGAGCGTCTGCGAGACCTCTACCAGCGGAACCGACAACGAACATGGAATCCGTGCCGGAGTTGTTCGTTCAGCAACCGGGATCGAATGTACGTAGAAATGTACTAGCCAGGAAAGTACACAATGGGCCCGCTGAAGATTACATAGATTCCCCTGCAGACTTTGAGTGTCAAGGATCGGCCACTTTATTCACTCGTCAGAATTTTTTCCGTTTTTTTTTTTTGGCAGGTCATTGCTTACCGACTTCACGTTCATTCTCCATTCGTCACATGTACGCCGTTCCTTCGCGTCGACATCTTCGTCATCTTCTCCCAAATATAGCACATCCGGTGCCTCAGAAAGCGCTTTCTCCCATATTTCAAACGGTTGGGGAAGCCGTGGGAGAGGTTTCCGAGGAAAGAAACCACACTCGGCGTCGACGTCATAGTTGGCTGAGAGAAAACGTGCTTCCGCTGTCTTTCGATAATAATTCCACAAGACAACCGCGGAATTAAACAACGATACAGCAAGTCTCAAAGCTTGGGATGGAGTAGGAAGGAGACTAAAGATATCCATGGTGCGAGGAGGTATGTGAACTATAGTATGGGGAGAAAATGTTCTGAAAGATGGGAATGAGAGCCTTATCTCGAGTTCTTCTTATACCCTTGGAATCAATGTGACCGCCGCGCCGCGCCACACATCAAAACATACAGAGTATCTCAACTCTCTGGTTTGTCGACCGGGACCCACCTGCGATGCTATACTAAGATAGCCCCTGCAGAATTCTCGTCACTTTTTCAGATCTTTTCATATCCACATTTGTTATCCTTCTGTAGCATATGCTTCCATATGTGGGTTCGGCTGAATCGTCAATCTTCATCCGTCTCAAGCTAAATAACCACTCCGCCGGGGCGGTGAAGATAGTTACCTCTCAACAAAAGTTAAGGTCCGGTTATTCGTGGATTCGTGCCTATTCAAACAAAACGTGTCAATCATTTGCCATCAAATAAACGCGTATCCCCTCGTAGCTGATTGGGATTCACGCAATCGGCCGTTTGATGGGAAAACTCGTTCTTGACCTTTCCCCAAATGTCGGTTGAAGTCTTTTGGCCCTATCCTCGGCACTTCGAATACGAAAATCCCCTTTAGGAATAACAAAGTCCAAAAAATCTTTACGTGAGAGCCAGCGTCGCTGTCTTTAACGCCCTGCACAGCTCTATCATTCGGCCAGTTTGGTGTTCGCTTCTCAATCGCACTCATACCCCTGGATAATGACATCTTTTCAGATTATACACAGCAAACAATCAAAAAACGGGGTGGAGATCTCCGGGTTCCCCAACTTTCCTTCAGCGTTTCCACTTCAGCCATTGAAAATTTCCATCCGAGTTATCCACAATCTCGCATTTTCGCTGTGCTACTTCCAGGACTTTTGCTCTGACCCCACGTTTGCCCCGGCGAAGGTCTTCGAATTTGGCAACCAACTCATCAAGTTTCATTCCAGAACCACCACTGGAACGGTCACTACCGCGCACCATCCTTCCGATTTCCCTTTCCGTCGGCAAAGTATAACGCATAAGGTTTGTCTCTTTCGCTGAGGACAGGTGATCGGGAACGGTCAGCTTGGGCGTTGAAGACCGGTAGGGTGAGTCTTCCGAGAAAAATTTTAATAACACCTCCTCGTCGGATATTTTCGTTAATGCATCCGGCGACCAGTTGGGTCGTTTGATAGTCTTATCAATCAGGACGGCCGTGACTCCAGTCTTGAAATCAGGACTCGCACCGCTCTTTGAGACGGTCAGCTTTAAACACCGGAAACACAAACGGGCGTCTGCTCACGCAGTATGCTGTAGCAATCCCCATTTCCATCTGTAAAGCTTCCAGTAATGTCATAGTCTTCCCGCGTCTGATCGCTTCAAGGGCAACTTTCAGGCTGGTAGGACTTCGCTGTTGTAGGGCAGCTAACGTTTCCTTCGCCCACGTACTCACTACAGTATCATTCATACCAGAGAACGATATTAAATCCTCGGTAATCTTCTCTACGGAATTATGTTGGAAGCAAGAGTCAACGGCCGCACGTAGAGCGCCAGTGAACGGTGCAGGAGGTTCTTCTGATTCCCGCTCGGAAGAAAGTTCTTCAATGGTGCGGTCAATGATGTCCCGGTAGGGATCCTCCAAGGCCGCTAGTCGATCTAGTAGGATAGGGATTCTTCTTGCAGGAATAAAATGTGTCGCAAAGCCATGTTCGCTAAAGGAGATATCAGTAGAAGTTGAGCTAGCTGGGCAAGACTGATTGGCCGGTTTCCTCGACTTACAAGACTTCTCTACCTTTCAATCGTTCCGCAGTCAAGGCAAGATATGTGCCCAGCTCCCCATCGAGCCTTGCCATAAAATGACTTGCCCCGACGTCGGGGAAATATCCAATTTTGGTCTCAGGCATGGAAAACACAGTATTTTCAGTTGCGATTCTGAACGGCGCGTGGGCAGCAAGCCCGACACCGCCACCCACTGGCAGTACCACATCAACACCAGCACAGCCACAACATATCAAAACGTACTGGTTAAACCGTCCAATATCGCTACATAGGGTTTCCGCATGATAGCCAAAATATAGTCCAGTTCGAACCTAATAAAGTCAGCGAGTCATCTGGCTTAGAAACAATTAATACGACACACTCTCGTCGGAAGAAGTCGATGGCCTTGGCCCGTGTTGTCTCATTTGCAGCATTGTGCACAACACCTGTAAAGTGGGGATAAGTGCTGCGTATTTCCAATATAAATTACGAAATCAATTCGCCTGCAACGTCACCCCCGGCACAGAACGCACGTCCGTTTCCCATCGCTGCGATAGTCCCGCACAGCTCGGACTGGCTCCATTCCTAACAAGGCGTTTATAAAACACGATGTATTCAGCGCCTGAAGTTATTACCTCAATTTTAGGTCGCAGAGCACCCAGCATGGTATCATCCAGTGCATTTAGTTTTTTTGGCCGATTGAGGATGTATGTTCGCAGAGCCAACTTTGATTCGAACTTCACTGATGGCTGATGGCTTCGTCAGCCCTCTCAACGGCAGGGGTAAAAAAAAGGGTTTACTTCTAAAATCTCAGACTCCGTCCCTACCGAGGATGACATATGCTGAGCGATTGCGTTAGTCCGACTGAGGACGTGAGCACCACCACGAGACATGCGCGTAAGCTGTCGTAGCATTAAGCCAGAATATTAATGTGCTAGCAATATTAATCGTAATCCCGGCTGTCTGGTTAGGGTTCGGATTCCCCAATGGATTTACCACCTGAAGGCACCCGTCTCAACTTGTCGGGCTTTCTTGGCACCGTCAAGTTCATTGGGGAAGTTGATGATACTAACGGAACTTGGCTTGGTGTCGAATGGGACGATCCACAGCGAGGCAAACACGATGGATGCAAGGATGGTAGGCGCTATTTTGCCTGCCGGTGAGTTATGCTCCCGCGATGCGTGTTGAATGTATCAGATCTTCCCTGAATACAGGGTCTCAAACGCAGGGTCTTTTATACGCCCACCGGCGTCCATCTGTTACGGGATCTCGTTCCTCCAGGCCTTATCATCCAAATACGTCGAGCTCCTACATCATTCAGGTTCTGAAGAGCATATAGTACTTGGCTCGTCAAACGGGGCAATACAGGTCGAGGCTGTGAATTTGGACAAGATCAGGGGAAAGTTCGCGAACCTTTCCAATCTGCGGGAGGTTAGCGTTGACGGTCAGAATGTGGCGACTTGTGATCCCGAAGGAGAAATACGAAAGTCGTGTCCGAGTGAGTGTAGTACTATGCCTTCTTGAAAGTCTAATTAAAATAGTACAGACGTGCGAGGACTTGATCTTTCATCGAGCCTGCTGCCTAGCTGGGACGTCGTGGCTATGATCACGGCTGAACTACCGCTGTTGGAGCGGCTAGCTTTAAAGTCATAAGTTCTTCTGTATCTGTCTGCAAGAAACGTTCCTGAACTTGTTGTCTAGTCGCAACAGGCTTCAACCAATGAGAGACTTTGCCAAGGGCCTGTCAGCTTTCGTCAGACTTACAGATTTGCAACTGAACGGTACTTTGTTGACCTGGCAACAAATGCAAGACATTACCGCCCTTATGCCAAGTTTGCGACTTGTCGAGATGGGCTATAATCGTTTGACAACCTTGTCCCCCTTTGGCCCGATCGCATCCACGATTCAATCGATCAACCTCGACACCAATGAATGCCACGACTGGACACAAATATGTCAAGCTGTGACACCTTACGTCTCGTACGTTTTCTGCTGTGCCTCAGATCTGCTCACCAATTTCCCAAGTTTGCAGTGTCTCATATTGACTTCAAACGGTATTGCAACTATCAATCCATGTCTTGATGATCGGTCACAGCTAAAGGACCTGAAGCATATCTCGCTGTCCTTCAACCGATTAAACTCATGGACTGATATCGACGCTCTTTCCCGTTGGTGCCCTGCTTTGGAGACCCTGACCCTGATAGGGAACCATTTAGTAGAAGGTATTAATGTATGCCAAGAGTCTGGATCACATGTGGATCTGAAATTTGTAGACCACAAGCTGTCGAAATACTCCCGCCAGCTCGCAATCGCCCGTATCCCATCCTTGATTACATTAGACGCAGCTGGGGTGAGTGATTACCTAGCGTGGTTCATGATATGAATAACGGTCCTTTTCTTCCGGACTAGATTTCACCAAAAGAGCGAATAGATTGTGAAATTTTTTATCTCTCGTACATCGTTCACCATGGTCCCAAAGGGGAAGAAGAACGCTACCGGGAGCACCCGAGATGGACAGAACTATGTTTAAGTGCGTATCTTTGGCGTCAACTCTTACTCACTGTTCCGACAACATTGAGGACAGAACACGGCCGACCTGATGAAATTAGCAGTGTGAAAGAGGGACAAGATAAGCTCGGCAATCGTATTATTCGTATGGAACTTCAGCCTCGTTTCCAACTATTTGATGATCACAAAGCACAGAATTAAATATTTCCACGTACCCCGGGCTGCCATCCGATCCGTCGATGGTTCTCCGCGTTCTGCCGACCATGACACTTCGGGCGTTTCGACTAAAGGTTGGGAAAGCTGCAAAAATACCGTCATCCCAACGGTCGGTAGAGCTATGGCTCAAAATGGCTGATGGGGCGTTATCACAATTGAGCCGGGACCGAAATGAGCAAGACTTGGCATGGTGGGGTTTTGAGAACAATTCGGATGTTATTTTCAATGTGTGAATGAAATACAGGGATTGCATACAATGTTTGAGCCCAGTAACCATCATCAACATAAGTGGAGCTCATGAAGTGCAATGGTCGGGGCTCCGCTGAAATACCAGACTTCTGCGAAAACTTCGGTGGTGACGTATAGCGGGGAATAACATCGTGGGACTTAATCGAAGGTCCTTGAAGTTGATTACATCATATTGATGAACGTCCTACCGTCCGTCCGCCTTATGTTGTTGTTCCTTAGTGTCGCTCGGAAGGTCCATGGGTGCTTCCGGTATGTCTGTCAGGTGGAGGCACAAAACCCTCATGCCTAAAGACTTGCCCAACGAAAATTGACCATCATGGAAAGTACACCGCTCGCGTATACGACAACGCCAAATTCGTGGAGAGAGAAGACCAATAAAGACAATCGAGATAACCATTGATGGACGCCGTCCGTTCCCGTCCGATACAGCGTCCCAGAAACCAAGATCCACCTATCGGGCCCAACCGCCATCTCCATTTGCGTGCCTCGGAGGCCTCTCTTCATAGCGATCATCCTTCTCGTCGCGTCTTCTGTCGTCCCTGCGTCTGCTGTCTAGTTCGTCCCTGCGTCGGTCATAATAATAATCAGGCCCTCTGCGATCATCATAACCCCCCCGTCGGTAATCATCGTACCCTGCAGGCCTTCTATCATCAACGTCCCTCCTGGGGGGCGGAGACCTGGGGCGACGATCTTCATATTCAGTGCGGCGAGGAGGTGACCGAGAGCGATCTCGTCGATATGCCGCTCGATCATCCCTGTGGCGATCATCCCTGTATCGATCTTCACGAGGAGGACGGTCATCCCGACGGTCATCGCGTCGATAATTGTCAGGACCTCCGCGCTAAGTGATTCATCAGTTGTAAAAGTTTCGTGAGGGTATGATGATTGTGCTTACAGCATCGTCGAGTGCGACCCGAACAGGCCTGCCGCGAAGATCTTTGCCATCTAGTTCCTTGACAGCACGATCAGCATCATCGCGGGACAGGTATTCGAGTATTCTGTTTGAACGATAAGCGCATCATAAATATGAGGAGACAATGACTAACCCTTGCCCAGGGAAGTCACGGTCGATGTCAGCAAATGAAACACTTCCGGCGTCCCTGCCAAAGTCTTTTAAATCCTAAGAGCGGAGAATGAGAATTAGGGGCCGATCCATCCATTAGGTTATACGCCAGCGGTGGGTCCACGCGCAAAAAAAAAAAAAA
>QLPE01000237.1:9512-24381 GCA_003314125.1 Hygrophorus russula | reverse complement strand
CGTACCGGCCGGGAGATGGGCTGCGACTGTAATAAGAGCGTCCCGGTCGGTAAATATTTGGCCTATAGTTATTGGCCGCAGGATATTCGTCGCGATAAGGTACCGCACGAGGGGGGATGTAGCTATCATAGGGACGTCGCGAAGAAATATTAGAGACATTCTAGATATGAAATGGGATAGGCGCTACGAGTAAGTGATCGACAAGCTTGCTGGCGAGAGAATATATGCTAACGTCATATGGCAACAGCAGACCACCAGAAGGACGACGGGGACGCTGGGCGGCCAGAGGAGATGAAGATGAGGTTTCGTATCGCCGTGGGGGCATTGCAAACAACGTTTAGGAGTCTGAGAAGGGATAACTTTGAATTCGCAAGATTTTATGTACGCTGCACCCGAACTGATTCTTGAGAAAAGTTAGGGGAATACGTCTGGATGTCGCCCGATATAAAGGCGTTCATAGACGATCTGCAGATTATAGAATAAGTATTTACACAAGGATAGAAATGAAGGGGACACTTGGCGGAGGTCAACAGCCACTTTAAATTCTCACACTCCTTACATGGCTGCGCTGGCGACTGACCATGGCCTTCGGGATCCGTCAAGTCTCGTTCACCAGACAGTCCGAACACGGAGGTCTATCTTGGTGTCCTACTGGATAGTTATAATCTTAGCTATACCCCTCTGGTGGCGCACGACGAGTATTGAGCGACTATCCCTGCCTTCATCACGCGTGTTCGCAAGAGCAGACAAAGATTTACACTTTACAGCACATGTTGACCTTCAGCTGAATGGCAAGACAGAGGTTATGCATCTACAAAATGACACTCAGAGGCTACTTGATCAGTGGTCTCTACAAGCTCCACGCAAATGGAAAGGACTCAAGGTCTGCATACGTCAGAGCAGTACGTGAGAACAAATGCACAGAATCTTAGCCCTTTGAACTCTTTGAAGATGTTGCTGATAGTAGACCCGGTGTTTATACGGTCGTTGGCGGCGTTGGGGAACCTACTGTGCAGCATCGCCAACTAGCATTCCCGTGGAATAAGCCCGATTTCACAGGTACGTCGTGATTTATTTTTGTAGCTCTGGTTTAAATAGATGTAATGGTCGCGTATGTCCAGCTTCTCGACTAGCCGACACTCTATCTGCCCTTCTTGCTCCTTATTCTGCAGTTCCAGACGAAGAGTATCGCGTCGCGCAATATTCACCCCGTTATCGATTAGCCTTCACTTTACTGAACGAAGATGCAGCCGCTGGAAATGCCGTAACTGGATGGGACATCCCTGACGCTATCTCTCGTGTGTTGTCGTTCTATCTCATGCAAAGGCAACAGACAGTAAAATTTCCTTGTCCCAGGCCATGTTTCCCCAATCCTCGATAGCTTATATGTTTTGCACAACTTTACTATCGAAAGTCAAGTGCAGTTCCATGCCCCCCTGGCCTTCAAGCCTCGGACTGTCAATGGTAGTTATGGGTTGACACCAGAAGATCTTACCGTATTTATCAACTCGGCCGAATGGACGCTATGTGATTTTTTCTCCGGCTGTACGTCAAGTTCTATTTCTGAAGGCCTTTCTAGCGTCAAGCGTATCAAATGACCCCGTTTTACATTTTGTTCTTTTCATCCCTTCGGCCTCACAAAGACCGTTGTTTATACTCGATGCAGATGGTGAGAAGGTTCGAAGTTTTTCCAGTTATCCCCACAATTTAAATGGGACATATAGGCGCCCCATCATCTTTAAATGCCTTCCTTGTTCCTCAATGGGGCGGCATAGTAATTTATAATCTGCCTGCTGAAACCACATCTCATGCAAAGCTGCCCATGGCTCACTTGGGTCCGATTTTCACCTCGTTTTCTAACCACCTCTTGGCTCTTCTCGGTGTTCCGTCACTACCAGCCGGGATTCGCTCGACCTCAGCTGAAGTACTAACGGACTGGCAACTCGACGCCTTGTTGCGGCGACGCGCTCTAGAGAATGCACGTGATAGTCAAGATACACTGCATAGTATCGTCAAATTGGTGGATCAGATAGAAAATATGCCAGTGGGACAAAATGTCAAAGGAGATGTGCAAGACGCTCTAGCGGCTCTTGATAAGGTTGGTGCTCGACAGAAGATATTATGTATATCGTCACTTATCTCTTGCCAGTTATACTCGCTATCCCCAACCTCCTTAACGCTCGCATTACAATATTCGAGTCAGGCGCTCACTCTGGCTTCCCGCGCATTCTTCAACCCAGGCATGTTGGCTCTGCTGTACTTCCCCGCAGAGCACAAGTATGCAGTATATACGCCACTCTTTGCGAGTGCCGTGATTCCGTTGATAGGAGCTGCGTTGAGGGAGCTTTGGGCCTGGAGACGGACAAAGGAAACCGGAAAACGATAATGGAGAAATGCTTGTCAGGAAGGCTGAGCGCTGAGTGGCAATGAATTTAGGGACATAGTAATTACTATTGTATTGCTGAGGGATATTAGAATGGATGTTCGATTGGTAGTGACGAGCTATATGATGGAATGGATACCGTGTATAAATACTAAACAAAGAGCCTACGTGAAACTGGCCCAACGACAGATCAACGGAACCCGTAACTATTTTTGAATGAGTAAATGTCCATCCATTTACGTTCCTGTATATCAAAGCCAGGCTGAGAAAGTGTGCAGAACGAGAATTGCGAAACGTGGGCATGCTTGATTGACGACCATGGACCAGCAATGGATGTCGGTGGGTCGCACAGGGTATTACTGAAAGGGAAAAGCGGACTTGGTTGATACCACGCCCGTGCGTTCAGTTGAATGATGTGAAACTTGGATTCTGAGTAAAGAAGCGCAGTGCGCGGGACCTTCACTGTGAAGTTGTACCTTAGTCGGGGTGTCTCACATATCTGGTCGGCAAACTCGTGTAATTTGATCTTCATCGTGCTGGAGGCCATGTACACCCTCCCAGGGATGCTACCATTAAAATCAGAGTGTAACGGAAGCTTATCGTCGTCCCCCCAGAGCGTGAGCTCGAGTTCGACTCGTTCGAAAAAAAGGTTGACCGTTTCCTTTGTGTATCCTGAAAACGGAATATCCTCAACGAAGATGTCTCCATGGAGACAAATACTAACGAACGAGGTGAGTTAGCGATACTGGGATGGAATTTGGCAATCACTCATTATACTGGAATTCCGCGCGATCGGAGATACAGACTTCGATGTTCGGCCAGTTGTTCACCACCAGCCCCCTGAGTGGGTGAGTATCGAAGGACGGGTAGTCCATGTTCTTTTGGTAAATGGGTGGAAGTGGAAGCATTTTGATGAAGAAAGCACTCCGTTTTTCCGCCCATTCTTCCTGATCGTAGAGGGCGTCGATGTCCGGCCAAACCAGCTTGAGCAGGCCGGTGTCGGACGATGGGTGGTCGAGGTCTTCCTGGAAGGTTGGCAGAAGTGACATATCGATGAATAAAGTAATTGATATGAAACTGTGATGAGGAAGTCTACACCACCATTTATACTTTGCCATTGCCAGGTTCAAGCCACAACAACAAATGGCGACGTAAGTCAAAGAGGGCATATGTTCATTGTGCATAACGGTATTCTGCAACGATGGTCATGTTTGGTTTCTTTGGCCACTCGTTTAGCGGAGTGGAAACGTGGACATAAAAAGAACTCACCATTATTAACAAAGAATTCAAGCCTCACAGTGAAATCCTCTATAAGTGTAAAATAGATGACGTTGTGAAACAGTAGGGGCAAGTATGCAAAAGCCAGAAGTCGATGTTGAATTACAAAATATTTTTTGCTGCAGAGTTCTCTTGAATAATACCAAGAAATTGTCTTCGAACGACTTTGCTGTTAGTAAATGGATGGCCGGGGTGCTATTGTGGAAGTGTAAGCAAATTGTCACTTCGCCCGTGAGTGATTAATTCAGCAGGGGGGTACCACCGTCGAAAAAACGATAAATTAGGCTGTGGCAAAGTTTTGATTGGTGCAGAGCCACTTAAATGGTCTGTAGCGCCAGCGGATGAGCATCAATAGTTCGTCAGTAATCGTAGTGCTGGACACTCCTCTGGCTTGCCATTGTTGACATTCCTATGTCGAGAACTCTTGTCAAATAGGTATACGCTGCTAGAATGTGTCGGACTAGAGCCGCGAAATTCTTAGTGATATTGGGGAATTATATGATGCTCGGACTAGTGGACTAGGAGACACTGGAATGAAGGTCTGGTCCGCCAACGACTGAGGCGGCAAAGCATTAGTATACAACTTCCTCATGAAGCATGCTCACCATCGATAGTATTTTGTAGATTTTGACTGGCATACGCTTGCAAAAGGTGTATGAGGTCCTATCTGCATGTCGTTTTCTAAAATTAGTCAACAAGACTAATGCTCTCAACATCAACCAGTAGCGTTGCGTGTATTTCAGCAACTAATGGTCAGGACTACGTTGTGCCATATGGAATTTGTTGGGTTGCAAGCAAGGACTGAATTGGCGTCGCAGGGAAGAGCATTCAGGGGGACCTAGGTACCATAACCACAAGGCCTTCATAGCCCTACGGCTGGCAATATTATTGTTCGGCCTCATGACAATAGCACAGTAATCACCATGACTATGAGATCCGTGCGCAGACTTGAGCATTAAAAGAACCCACGCCTTTGTTTTGGCAGTTCCTGTATTGGTTGTTCCGGTCATAGTGGAAGAAACCATAAGATGGTTCTGGTGGAAGTGCCCACAAGATCAGTTCTCGAATTAAAATTCCTCGCACGTTCTGACCTGAGGACGGACGTACGACGGAAGTTAATATTGAAATAGTTAATTCAGGCCGAGGTACAGCCCCTGACGTCTTGGCCGTGTGCGAATCGGTCCAAATTACACTCCACAAGGATACATATAAGGAGATACAGACTCTAGTGGTAAGCTGCGGATGCCAAGTGTCCGATGTGATGATGCATGATAAATGGATGAAATGACAGTGTGTCTGCTTGAGCACGGTTTTAGGGACCGCTATCAGAGGAGTGACAGGCCACCTCGTGCTACCTCCAAGGACCCCGAGTGATTCTCATACCACTCAGATCTCGAGCTCTTACCATTGCGGGGCGTCTGGCTCTCTTTTCCACTCGATACTGGGTTCTCTCCACTCGACATTAGGTTCCCTCCACTCGACATTAGGTTCCCTTTTCCACTCATGAGTCCCCTAAGCCCAACGCACTATGAGCAAACGGAACGAAAAGGAACGACGTTACAAACTTGTCGTGCAACCACAGCTGCCTCTGCACTGGGCTCCCTTTTCCACTCGACATTGGGTTCCCTCCACTCGACATTGGGTTCCCTCCACTCGACGTTAGGTTCCCTTTTCCACTCAGGAGTCCCCTAAACCCAACGCACTGTGAGTAAACGGAACGGGGGGAAGAACGGCATTACAAACTCGTCGTGCAACAACAGCCGCCTGGAAATGATTGTAAGTGTCTGACTATTGCCTCGACGAAGGGTATAGACGTACAACTGGTGAGGCACTTGTTGCCACGAACACTGAAGCAAATACTAGGGCAAGATATTGAACGTGCATATTTGCAGAGAGATAGAGAAAAGCCTAGGAAATTCTGATACACTGATACACTCTTACTTATAATAAAGACACCAAAGACCCCGAACCACAAGGTACTATCAGCCAAGGGGGGCCGTGGCATGTCACTTGTTCCCAGGTTCCTGTTCCTGTGTGAGTGCCTGATGCGATCAGGCGTTGTGCCGTCCGAAAGCATGGCCCGTGATACTACTCTTAGAACCTGAAAGGAGTTATTTGCCGTGTACCGCCTCGGTGTTTCCTTTTACAATCTCATGCTAGTTGGGTACGTCCTGGCTTGAGAACTTCGACAATTCGCTTACTCTTTACAGTGAATATTGCTTACAACATACGATATATGGACAAAGTTCGTGAAAAAGCCGCACTATTCTCCTATTCGCTCCTCAACGGCTCCCGGTTTCACATGAATTTTGACTGTATTTAGTCCCTGCAATGTATCGCGCCCCCTGACGAGAACCACTCGTGAGGACGGCACTACGATGAACCTGGTTTTTCCAACCTGGCCGCCGAACCTTTCGTCGGCTGATCGGGCGCCACATACCCATATATCCTCAATAATTATCATGCTTCGGGTGCAGTCGCGTTGTTGGCCGGAATCCGATGCCGGCTGTAACGAACCAGAGACGTTGACAAGACTTGGACATTGTCAAGGAGGGAAGCGTTTGACATCGATGTCGAAACGACCACAACGCTGGGCGGAATTTACGATGGGCGCCGACGACGAGTCCCAGGAGTCCCCCGGTGGGACAACTTCAGTGGACAGTAGATAAGCCCAGAAAAACAGGGGGGATGACGGGATCGGGTGAGAACAACTGGGGTAGCACTACTCGGGGCTAACTCGCTGTGCCAGGAGGGACAGTCATACCCCAGTGGGGTTCGATTTAATTCTGCTCAGAAACGCATTCGATCCGGTTCACGGTACATGATTTTGGAACCCTTTCAGGTCATTTTTTCTCGGCGGCTCCAGTTTTTTGTACGTATTACAGGATCCCCTGGCCGGTCTGCCCGTTCGTCACATCCATCCCAGGCTACATAACAGTGACGTCTTGACGCGTCTGGAACGTCAGGAACTATGGCCAGTAATATTATGTTTACGATGGCGTGACGATAAGCCACCAGCGTGGCAACGGCACATGCTCCGAGGCACCCTTAGGCTGGTCATAGTTGCCAACAACTAACTCTCAGTCCCCATAATATTGCTGCCATTGACACAGTTCGCTATTACAAGGGTAAATTGCTTCATAGGCAAGATTTTAAGGCATGGATCATCCAGTTGCACCGTCGTCATCGCTGCAGTGTATTAATTGTGCCCAGTTCTTCCATCACCAGTAACGCCTACATAATCAAAACTCGATTTGCTGCCCGTTGATTGCCCCTCCTATTTTCATGTAACTTGGTACTGTCTCTAGTTTGTTTCCCCCGTTTCATTGCCACATATACTTATTTCTACAGATTACCAACTATACAATGCTATGTATTAGTTATCGTTCTTGGAGGCTCCAGAGGGCATTGATGCTAAACGCTGAACGCTTTGCAAGAGGTGTCGTACTCTAACTTGGCTTTAGACCTTGTACGTTACGTGAAATATGCTATATAATCTGCTCCAGGTTACTAATTGTTACAGTTAATAAAATCTACTCTCAAACCCTGGTTCCGATCCAAGCATCATGTCTTACAACCAGTTCCTTGATAATATCCTCCTCGATTTCCTTGACGTGGCCAGCGTCGGACGGCGATGTGGGTATGTCGATATGGAGCCACGATTCTGTGAATTCACCGTTAGAAGACCCGTGAAAATTTGTGTTTCGGGTGTTAATGGTGGTATTTGCTGTGTTATTATCAGGTATGGAAGGCGATCTTCGGGACACGAAAACGACTTGGTATTTTCTGTTGTGAAGGTTGTTTCCAATGACGACCTGGTGGCCGTAGCGTTCCAGCGCTGCGCGTGCCTTGGGCACCAGGAGGGCTTCGTCTGTTTCTAGCTGTTCGAAACACCATTGACCGTTGAGACCACGAAAAAATCTGTCAGGACAGACCTTAAAAGATACGATATATCCGTCGCGTGTCCATTCGTCAACCAGCGATTTCAAAATTTTTGGAACCTGATCCATTTCGATGTGTAGACTGCCTTTACCCGACTGAATCTTGTGTTCAAACTGCACATCAAACAGAACAATTATAAACCACTCCGCTGCCGCAGGATGCAACCTACCATCTTCTGTCTCGGCAAGAAAAAGTCGCTGACTGCGGCAGCGAGATAATACATCGCAGCCCGCCCCAATACGGACAATTCTTGGCTGACAGCACGCAAAAGCCACAAATAGTCGTTGACCGTGATGAATGTTAAGGTGTGCAGGGTTCCCGACGCCTGCACAGACTGGTATGCCGTTAGTACTTCAAGCAGGTCGGCGCGCTTCTCTGGCGTCACATTAATCGACGGCGAGGAGTCAGATGACGGTTTGTCGACTTCCAAGAAGTCTAGAAAAGGGTTGGTAGAATGCGAGTAATGCCGGCTAAAGGGCTGAAGACTAAATTGTCTGTGCATGAATATGACGGCGTAGCCTGCTTTGAGGAAGTATTCCGCCGACGTGGCACCACGAGTTCCTGAAATTCGAAAGATGTTATTGTCGAGCAGTAGCAAAACCGCCGCGTTTTACGGATGGGAAATTCTACGCAAAGGCTTGGCGTGAAAGTAATGCGTACCAGCACTGAAGTTATCCAGAAAACGCACGCTGGAAGAGCGTAGACCCATTGTGAGCTCCGGCCCATGTCATGTGTGTAATGCGCTCACACATTGAGCTCCAATGGTACGGTTGTTCCGCCACTCTTTCATGTGACTGCTCTTTAAGGTTATCATACAGCTTAAATAAAGGGTGCTCACAGTGACCAAAACGACTCTTTTGCCAGCCAGAACCTGTCTTTGAACAAATTTCCTTACGCCCACCAGGTCATCATTCAGGGTAGTTGGGGGTGGTTGAGTAGCAAAGTACGATTCTGCGGAGAAAGATGTCTGATCGGATGGTGTGGTCGCCATCTGCAGCTGGATGTCTGAAACTGATTGTACCAGGTTTCTCAAAGTGTCAGTGACTCGGGCTCGGAGCGGAGGTTGCACAGACTAGGTCACGTGGTCCGTGAGCTTGAAATGACACTTGCTCGGACTCGGACAGGCCAACTTTCGCAGCTCCGAGCTCATCGCTGTTTCAGACGACATTCAAGCTTTCTGAAAGTAACCCGGAATCTTCGGACCAAATGTGTTCCTCAGGAACCCTTCAAAATTCTCTTCTTTGGCCGTGACGAATTTTCGTGTATCGTATTTGAGGAGTTATACTCTGCTCGTGGCAAGTTGCAAATTACCTGATGTTTAAGCCAGCTGACTTGATGATATTCAATTGGTAGATGTATGGGAAGGAATATGGATTGCCACACATCCGGATACGAAAACAGGTAGACGTGGCGAGCAACTTTCTGTCTGTAGGCAACCTTGTCCAGGACATCTACTATGTCCAGTTCTTTTGATGCAATTCTTATGGTAGAATTTTCTCAGCCAAACTGAAGACTCTCGGAGAGTCTATGCAGATACCGGTCCATACTATACCGTCCGAAAAGTCGATGTTTAGGTATTGGAAGGTATGCACTCATCCGTGCATGTTTTTTTCCGTGCTGACTCGAGTATAAATTTAGCCCCCACCCCCATTCGTGACTTTATCCGCCCTCCCCCTCAGCCATCTTCTAATAACGGCTTCCTTTGGTCGCATTCTCTCTTCCCCGCTGCTGCGAAACTTTGACCCTGCCAGACGACTCAATGTTCATCCTTCTCTTCTCCCAGCTTACCGCGGTGCAGCTCCAATTCAGCACGCGATTTTAAACGGAGAGACGGAAACTGGTGTTTGCGTTATCGAGATGTTGGAGCGTACCAAGGGGATTGATTCGGGCGCTATTTGGGGTAGCAAAAAATTGGTATGTGTCATCAATCCATTGTGAGAGGAGCATGAGCACTGCGGGCTTTGGCCCCTTGTCGTTTCCTTACGAGTTGTCGTTAACATGCAATAATTGCCACAGTCTATCTCAGACGGAATGTCATTTCCGTTCCTGAGAGACATTCTAGCCCGAGAAGGAGGCAAACTTCTTGTGTCCGTCCTCCGAGACTTGTTAGCCGGCCGGGTCGGTTCGATGTCATCTATTTCGTAACCTATTTAGCTCACATACCAAACGCTAGGCAACATCAACTCCTCAGCCGCATACTGATATACTATATGCCGCTCCCTTAATAACTTCTACCGACTCTATCATCGACCCTATGACAATGACAGCAGCGGATATTGTTAGGCGCCATCGTGCTATTTCACACCAGGTACATACTTCTATTTTCTTTGTCTATGTTGGCTAAATTATTATTTCGTAAGAGACCGCTGATCACATATCTGCCTACGGGTAAAACATTGCAATTGCATTCTCCCTCTGTTTACGACATACCCCTCGCATCCACAGTCGACATTTTCCCACCTTTAACTCCCGGGACCGCTATTTATCACCCAGCTACACATGCATTACTCGTCTGCTGCGCTCCTGTATCTTCACCCCTATCACCTTCATTTACCCCCACATCCGTTCTAAGCGTCCCACACGTGAAACAAGAGGGTCGTACGCTCCTTGACGTGAAAGAGTGGTGGAACGGAGTGAAAGGGGCTAATATGGGGATTGTTCAAAACGGAATTATTAGACTTTCACGTAGCCCTGTCACGTGATTCTAGTCAATACATGTCCGTCAACGATGAACTGAGTTTGACATCGACAGTCCAACAAGATCCAGCGCAAGACGTCGTGTCACCTAAACGGAGACGAGCATCCTTACAAGATGAGATAGTCAATCCACAGCCTACAGCCCAGGAAATATGGAAATGGACTCTGACCAGTGAAGCCATAGCGCCTTGCTTTGTACGGGATATCTTTGCGATGAGAGACAATGCGCTTAAAGGTATCATCCCAAGCTTTCGTTAATTATACAAAGAATTTAGACAAGTGATCGATATCAGATGCCGAGTTTTTCTGGCTGGGAAGAGTTCCGTGCAGAAGTGTCCGGATAGTTGGACTTATCGTTGGCGTGCAAGTGTATGAGAAACGTATTCTATATTCCGGTAAGTTCTCTGGTGAAGTGGAGGACTTTCTCTCCCTTACCTCATGACACGTAGTGGATGACGGCACATCCGTAATTGACTGCCTCCACCGCCAATCACAGTCTCAAGCACCATCTGTCAAACGTGGAGATACTTTCAAGGCCCAATCAACACGGGAGTTGCCTAAGCCGCCCAAACCTATTGCCAATGTTGGTTCGTTAGTTTACGTAGTTGGGAGAGTGACAAAGTGGCACGACTCGAGGCAATTACATGTAAATCATATAGGTTCGAGACGCCTCTGCATTTTACGCTTTCCCAAGCTCATTCCTTTAATCGTTAATACAGAAAGGTGTGCTTCCCATAATGATGAACCTACTCACTGGCGAACAGTTCTCGCTCTACACAAATCATCTTATTCTTTGCCAGACCCTTTCATCATCCCGCCGTTGACATCGACTCGCGAAGTTACTCCGAGTGAAATTCGACCTCACGATACCGAACCCCAGACACCTTCATCAATGTCCACCGGAATGTCTAGTCCAATATCCTCGAGAGTATCCAGCCCGGCTAAATCCGATGTAATGCGAGTAAGTCTCAGTCTGACTCGACATCGTCGCTTCTTCACGATCTTCGAATCTGCCCTCGTAATTTCAGTCCCCAGCAAGACTCCGCCATCCATCCCGCCTTCACTCACGCGACCTAACTGCAAATACTTTCCGTATCTACCTTAAACACTACATGGACAACGCTCCCACAGAGACAGAACCAGAGTCGACATCTTGGCTCGCACTCACCAATTTCCCTACTTTATCTAAATCCAGTGGAATTTCACATTCGGTGCCACAGACGCCGTCCACACCAACCAAACCATCGCGATTCACCAATGATCAGACTCCCAAGCGATCTAAATTCGATGCAGACGCAAGTGATCGGACACCTAGGCCAACCACCACGCCAATCTTCTTGCAGGGACAGGGTGAATCTTGCTACCGGACAGCCCAAAGTATTGCCCTGGCGGAAGAAGATGATGCAATGTCAATAACACGAGGATTCACGTTGTCGTACCTACGGCGCGTTCCAGAGATGGCTGATATGGCCAAACGGGTAGTCAAAGCAGAGGCTAAACGGAGGGCCCGGGAGGACAAGAAGCGGCTCAAAGAACAAAGTCAGAAAGGGGGCTTCTCGAAAGATGGTTCGGAGCCCAGGAACAAGGAAGCGTTGGGTAAGGATCTACATGTTGGGCCAAAGATGAAGCGGTTATTTGAATGGGCGATTGTGAGGTTATATGAGGAAGGGAGTATTGTGATTTGGGACGGCCCCGTGCGACTTTGCGGTGATATAGGTTGCAATGGTACCAGTGGATTATGGAAAGCCAACAACAGTGCAAATTCCAACTATCCGGACAACACTGTGCTTTCCTCCGTCACTGGACTTTCTCAGCTAGAGGACGATGATGACACAGAGGAATTGTCTGACCCGCAGCCCGACGAGGAAGCGTACATTCCATTGAGTTCTGCGTACCTGGCAAAACATGTTGAAAAGGCTATAGGGACGCTTATGGCTCGTTGTTCCACCATTTCTAGCAATGCGCCGACATCAGGGAGAACGGTTGTTAATGGTGCTCCACCCCCAGGGCCGACGAAGGGGCAAATTACCTCGTTTTTGAGGCGACTGGATGGACGGTGGGAAAGGGTAGGTGAGTGGGCCGTTGAGGAAGCGTTGGAGCTCCTTCGGGTGGAAGGGAAGGCTTGGGCTGTTGGTAACGGGAGATGGGAGCTATGTCGCTGAGTGAGGTAGTTAGGGGTTGCCTATGTCACGTGACATCAAAGCCAAAGCTGAATTCATTCTCCGACTTAAGACGTTGTCTGGTCCTTTCTACCACTATCTATCTGCTTCTGTTCAATTACAATTTGGCTATGCCTGACAGAATCAGAAAGCCCTATAGCGTTAGTTTGCTTATCTTCATTTCTATGACTGATGTACTAACGGCTGTATTTGCTAATAAAAGCGTCCTGAGCCTCGGTCAAAGCCAACGCCAACAAATGGCATGTGGTTGCACGACCGGGCTCCAACGGCTCCTAGGGCTGACATCCAAGCTGCGACCTCCAATACCAAGCTTGTCGTCTCAAATTTGCACTACGACATTACCCCAAAAGACCTTATTGTAAGACGACTTATCATTTCCTCACAACGAAGACATCATTCTCAATATATTGATATTCTCAGGCCATCTTTGGACAGATAGGCACGCTCA
This sequence comes from Hygrophorus russula, assembly GCA_003314125.1. Classification (NCBI taxonomy): domain Eukaryota; kingdom Fungi; phylum Basidiomycota; class Agaricomycetes; order Agaricales; family Hygrophoraceae; genus Hygrophorus; species Hygrophorus russula. The sequence goes on along the minus strand of QLPE01000237.1, from coordinate 11,453 downwards.
TACGAGAGCCAATAATCAGGGTACGAACCTCCGCACGCACCGAGTTCACCTGAAAAAACACATCCCGACCCCTAAATCTCGATTCGATTTTCGAAATTTAAAGTACGACCGCAGTGGCCGCTCATCAGGCGTCGCCATCGTCTCTTTCGAAACAGCCCCAGAAGCTTCGAAGGCCAAGAAACAGTTTGATGGTATTCTGGCTAAGGGTAATGCTACTTGCTCCCTTTTCTTCAAAATTTTATTTTGCAGTAAGATTTTTAATAGCTAATCCCCTGTTCTCTATGCATAGGCCAGCCGATGTCGATTAAGTTTGACACCATGCTGCCCTTTGGTGTCCGGAATGCTCGTCGATCGGCCACGACCCCTTCGCTCCTCAACAGAATACAGAAACCGCCTTTACTGGAACGCCTGAGTCGCGATGACTCGAATAGCAAGACTCCTTCTGGCCCGTATGTGGTTGTTCTGTTTTTCTGGGTTCGGTATCTGGGTACCTACGCTGACTACTTTCTACGACTCCCTCTCCAGCCGAGGGTCTCGAGGCACTACTGGTCGGTCTGAACCCAAGAAACCTAAAACGGCGGAGGAGTTGGACAAAGAATTGGATGCGTTTATGGGTGACAGTGATGGGGCAGCGCCGGCTGCCCCGGCAGTCGTTGAGGCGGATGTTAACATGGACTAATTACTAGTTGTCGGTGTTAAAAACATTCTGGTCACTTCCTTTTTTTAATCTGCACCATCCGCTGACTCAGACCAGCTCCTTTTGTCTTACTTTTGTGTATCCTCTGTTATGAATGTGACTGCGTATCATTAATACGGGTGGTGTTCGACAAGATTCTCAATAAAGTGTGCTTCACAGATGATGCTTTTACTGTTGAACCAGTGTCCTATCGACTTCGTCATTACTTTTGTCGAAGCGAACGATCCACTCATTTTCTTCCTCAAAATTAATTATCTTCTTCATTTCAACTAGCAGAATCGATGCAGACGCACAGATGAGGGCCAAATTTCGTGCCCTTTACGATGTCGTCCGGACACCCAGGCTTCACGTAATCAGGCTTGCGTTCTATTGCATGAACAAAGCCACGGGCCGTGTAAACCCCAGCTATGTTGCGCTGTCAACCAAACGCGTAATAGATAGAGTTCCAGCGGATTAGGTAGGAGACAGGCCCACTTGTCTTAGAATATATATGTACACCATGGGCTGCAGGACACTTGCAACCCATGTATGCGTAAAGGTATAAATAGGTAGGTGCGTACAAAATTGAAAGTGCAAAACGAACCAGATCGTCACCACGGCCTTTGGACTCCCTCTCATCGTACAGATCCACAAAAACTTCTGCTCTCATCTCAAGCATGAAACTTGATTTCCCAAGTCCTGATACATCCATCGGCCCCAGCACTGGTCAACTTGCCTTTCTCCGGGTCAATCCACAATACAGAATTGACACCCCCTGGCCCAGCATTCTTGATCGCAATATGGCGCATGGGTTTCTGCACACTCCAGATGTACACATGGGTGTCTAGGGATCCGGACGCACAGTGTTGACCGTCTGTCGTCCAAGAGAGAGAATTTACACGGGCCGAGTGGAAGGACCAGCGGGTTGTTATTGTCTACATGCAGATTCAGTTTGACGAGAGATGACGGTATATGTAAGTATGACCTTTTTCTCTTTCACATCGAAGAGGACGATCCGTCCACTGGACTGCAGTATCCAAACGAATCACTGCCCTGTGCATGAAGCGGAAAGACGGAAAGACATACATCACCAGCGGCCAGAAGATTACCATCGGGGGAGAATGCCAGTGCGCTCACGACGCCCTTACTTCCTTCCAATACTACGTTACTCTTGAACGCTTGACCATCCCAGTCATACAGGTGCACTTTCTGGTCCTGCATTCAAGCCACGAGGTTAAAACACCGAAGAGCGACAAATTTTCGAC
>QLPE01000235.1:7590-33006 GCA_003314125.1 Hygrophorus russula | reverse complement strand
ATTCTTCCTGGTTTCAGACGACCTTATGGACCAATCCTTTACGCGCAGAGGCCTGCCGTGTTGGTTCCGCATAGATGGCGTCGGGAACATCGCCGTCAATGATTCATTCATGCTTGAGGCGGCCCTCTACCATCTGCTCAAGAAGCACTTTAAGCGCGAGACGTACTATGTCGAGTTGCTTGAGCTCTTCCTCGAGGTACGTTATATTCTGTATTATTTTGCGTTTGTCGGTAATGTCACACTGAACACGACATTCTCGCTTTGTTTCTGAGTAGACTTCGTACAAGACAGAGATGGGTCAGCTCATCGATCTCATAACTGCCCCAGAAGACGACGTGGATTTGTCCAAGTTTTCCCTCGAAAAGTATGTCACTTCGCAATAAAAAATCATTCCCTACTTACAACCGCCCAGGCATCGCCTTATCGTCATCTATAAAACTGCCTACTATTCTTTCTACCTCCCCGTGGCCCTTGCCATGCACATGTGTCATATCCCCAAACCCCCTTCCTTCACCCCCATACCACCTGCCCCGCCTTCCGTACCCACATCCACTCCGTCTACCCCTCAAGACCCGTACGATGTCGCACTTTCTATTCTCATACCCCTCGGCGAGTATTTCCAGGTCCAGGATGATTTCCTTGATTTCTCCGCGACCCCGGAAGTCCTCGGGAAAGTCGGCACCGACATCATCGACAACAAGTGCTCTTGGTGTATCAATACTGCACTCACCCACGCCTCCCCTGCCCAGCGCAAGATTCTAGATGAAAACTACGGACGGAAGGATGCGAAATCCGAAGCAAAGGTGAAAGCGTTGTTTGAACAACTAGGGTTGCGAGACCGATACAGGGCATACGAAGAGAATGCGTACGCAAAAATCATGGGATTGATTGGTCAAGTAGAGGAGTCGGAAGGGGGGTTGAAAAGGGAAGTGTTTACAGCGTTTTTGGGTAAGATTTACAAAAGGTCCATGTGAGACTCTGTACACGACGCTCTATAATAAATAAATGACCATTGGCGGCACCGTTTTACAGCGTGTACCGGAGTTTGCCGCCGCAAGGTAGCACGACTTTGGGCAGGCCAGATCCGCCTGTACTTTGAGCTTCTTATCAAATACATCTTGTTCTTGACATTGACTTCCCCAGGTACTGGTACCATGCCTGAAATCCCTGAGGACATCTGGGTCCATATCGCAAGTTTCGTTCCAAAGCCCTTTTTGCGCGACATGTTCGCCGTCAACCACGTTTTCTTTGAACTCGCGATGGATGAGCGATACGGGCATGTCAAATTCTCGCGCCTTGGAAGCAAAGCACTGAATAGGCTCATATGTCGACTGACGTGAGCATAATCCATCGATTAGCTTACGAGTTAACAACCAAACATCGCAGAGACCCTGCCGTAGCGAAGCGTGTCCGCTACCTGTCAATTGAGCCATGTTTTCACTGGAGATTCCAAGAAAAGTTACTTAGGAAGCAACAAACATCTAACCGTTCCTGGCGCCGACGGATGAGCACTGTTCTCAACCGCATTCGCTGCACATCCGAATCAGACTATTTCACACCCTCTTACAACGAGTATATCATTGAGGAAGGTCCACGCAAGTACGAGGACTCGGCTTATATGACTGTGATGCAATTCATGGCGGGAGCCATCAGTGGTCTGTCTAACGTTACCGAATTTGTCGTTCGGTGGTGGGATCTGGATCTCAGTGAAGCCTTTCGGCCATTGTTCACAGCCGCTTGGTCGGCCTTTGGTACTAACCTGCGGATCATGCGACTTGCAGGAAGCGTGGAGACGTTCCACTCATTTTTTGCGTCTGTACATCGTTTGGATACTTTGGAAGAACTGTGTTTGGATTTCCCGTATCAAACGAACTGGCGGTTTGTGGATTTTAATCCACACATGCCAATACCTGCGTTCGTCGCGCAATCCGTTAACAAGCTTCGGCCCCGCAACCTCCGATCTTTGTCAATTTCGACCTGGCAAAATCTGGACGTATCTCCCTTCCTTGTCGATTTAGCACCATTTCCCTTACTCGAGCGATTCACCCTCTACGTTTCGGTCATGTCAGATCCGTCGGGACTCGTCAGAGTCCTCCGTGAACACAGCAGCACACTTCGTCACATTGATGTGGAAATATCCCCGGTTCCGTTATTATCGCCCCCAGAACGTCACTCAGACGACTGGGTGACCCACAGTGCCTCTCGTGGGGATTCATCCCCAAATCTACAGACATTGCGAATAAACCCAACATACAGATTCCCAAAGGGAGTCAACATATTCATGGGTCACCTACGGGCTTCCGTGGAGACCCTGACCCGCCTCACATTGATTGGCGACCACTTACGCTACGACGATGTGCATCACATTGTTATCCTATTTTCGCAGTCGGGCGGTCAACTCAGACACTTGTCTCTGAATGTCTGTTTATTTGACGCGAGACTCATGGACCTCCTCGCGAAGCACCTTCGCACATTGGAGGAGCTCTCGATATGGTCTCTGTGCTGGGGCACAGAGAACTTCAATAATAGTTTTGTCCGAGAGGACGTTAAGCTAGTAAGGCTACAACCAAATCATCCTTCGTTTGTTTGACGCCCTCTTCCCGTAGGCTGCCTTCAGGAGGGAGATGGAGCTCCATGCGCATCCGGAATGGAACCTTTTTGATATTGGCGTTTGGGTGGGAGGCTTTCCATTTAGCAGAAGGAAGGTAAGGCGGGCGGTGATGGATATCGTTGTCGAATCCATACCGTCAATTCAGAGCTTCTGGGGAGAAGGCGACATGTCAGGTTATGAAGATACTTTGGCAAGATCTCGCTCTTTCTCTGGACCTCTGACATCGAACACGTCGTTGTTATCAGTGTGATCAGCGGGGTCTCGGTCTCACGGATATGCACAACTGCGCTCATGCGATCTGACTAACGAACGGCCATATGTAAATTAGTGTTTCACTTCAGAGACCATGTACGAATATAATATACAGGACAACAGGACACTTACTGGGCGTTGAGCACCGTTTCTGGATTTCCCTGCTTTGTCGCTACCATGCAACACGAAAGAAAGAACGGTTACACATTTTGTGCATAGAGCATGAATTTATGTTTGACATCACCCGCCGTAAAAAGGCCTCAGGGCTTTTTTGGAGTAGACAAATTTAAAGTTGCCGGCCGCTCACTACGCAGGACCCACTATAGTACGCCCGTCTGCATAAGGGATATAGATCGGACATGCTGAACGGCAGATCTGTGAGTTGAATCATTCAGCGTTCCAGTGAGAGTTTGCGGCACTGCTGACCACTGTATTCAAGTTATTATATTCACCAACCATCAGTACATATTACGTCGAGGCTGTAGCAGTTTACAATCCCGACGGAACTATCTTAAAATGAAGGAATAAATATTAATATCAAACAACCAACGCTAGCTGCTTACAACACTCAACTCGAACTCCCTGTCCCTATTACATTTCGCCTCGTCATAACACTGCATTGTAACGCTAGCCATGAATCCCGGAATACACTCCTCCTGTTCTATCCAGCTTCGCATCAGCTGCGGTAGGTCTTGTGGCCCGCCCTCGCCCTGCTCGATGAGTTGCATCTTCGCCCCAGCCGTTTTAGAGGCAGGCTGAAAGACGAATGACGCTGAGAGGTCGTAGACGGAAGTGACGCGAACTTGGCCATTAGGGTAAAAAGCAAGTTTGACGCCAAGAATGGAGGTAATAGCTTCCCGAAATTCGGCACTTTTGGATGCGAATACCTGGAAGTAGTTAGTATAAACTATACCCACACCAAGATACGTATCATACGCACTTGCTGTAAGCGCAAGAGCCGTTTCTCTTTCTGCTTCACAACGTCCTCTAACTCATTCTTCTCCTTGTTTACCAACTCCCAGCTCTCCCGTGGGACTAGTTTGTCCCCTTGCTGCTCGTCCGCACCGCGGCCAACTACGCCGCACTCCTCTAGTTCTTTCAGACGCTTCATCAGCGCCTCGTTTTCGCCTTTCAGACGGTCCATGACAGCCTGTCTAAGATCCACCCACTGCTGTTCCGGGTTGTCTTTAAGCGACAGAATACGCACGCCAGGTGGGACATGCCGTCCGGCGCCAATTTCACCGCCTAGTTCATGTAACGTCTGTTCGAGGTCTTCTATCTTTTGCAGGTGTTTCTCAGACTTGGCTTCAGCGACTCTTAAAGCTGTAGATGATTAATGGTCAATGAAGAGAGAAAAGTTGTACTGTGGCTTACCATTCTGGGCTTCATCTTTCGCAGTACGTTCCACTTCAACCTCTTCAGCTAGATCTTTACGAGTGCGTCCCCGACCCAGGGACAACGGATCGCCACCGACTGCATCGAGTTCTTTGACCAATTCAAGATTGGTGGACTTATACTCGTCGAGGAGTGCTTCCAGTTCTTGAAGTCGTTGGATCTTTGCCTCGTCGACCTTTACGGCATCCCGAGTAGCGTCTTCCGCCATAAAACTTGCCTGAAAAACGTCTAGCTAAGATATGGGTACAAGCAGAACACTCACCAACAGCGCTTGCAAGAACCCAACCTCTCTCTCGGCCAAAATAGCTCTGTGCTCTCGTCGCCCGACTTTCTCTTTCAAGGCACGCGTCTCCATTTCCAGACTGTCTACCACGGTACGAGCTTCCGCCTCACGCCGTTCTACATCAGCAATCTCGGCCTCGCGACGACGGAGAAGAGCAACGTTTGCGCCATGTTCTTCAAGTAGACGGGCGTGTGCAAGGCGGAGTGTAGAGAGAGACTGCGTGATCGAAACAGGTGTTTTTGACGGAGTAGTTGCTTCCGCAGATTGTGTGGCCCTAGCAAAATAATGAATGACGTAGAAAGTATTGTGAAAGATCACTCACCATTCTTCCCGTTCTCGTCTGCCTGCTTCGACCTCAGCCTCGAGTCGAACAACTTTCGCCCTCAGGTCCTCTAGAGACTTGAGTTTACGTTCCAGACCTCGCTTTTCTTCCTTGAGAACCTCGACGCTCATGTGGTGTTCCCTTAGGACTGTCAATTCGGCATTCTGCTTGATATTTGTCGCTTCAAGAGTCCGTAGGTAGTTTGCCTGTCTGTGTAATTCCTCTCGCACCACAGCCATATTCTCTTCCTCTGCACCCTTTCTCATCATACTGTCCTGTGCAGAGCCAAGCTCGTCCAATTGCTCTTGTAACTGCTGGATGGCGTGGCTACGGTCCTCCGCGATATGTTTCAATTCTGCAAGTTCTTCTTCTAGTAAAGGTACTTGACGCATGAGGGTGGAGAGTTGAGACTTTTGGGAAGCGATAGTCTGAGCAGTGCTTCTTGATAACGATGTGTGAGAGTCCTCGAGATCAGCATGTTCTTCACGAAGAGTAGTGAGTGAAGTTCGAAGGGCACGTAAATCTGCCTCAGTTTTCCGCTGCGAATCATCAGCACACTTACTATTTCAATATCAAGCACGAACCTTTTCCTCGTCATGTTCCGCCCTTTCTCGTTCCTTCTCGTCTTTCTCGTCTTTCTCTCGGTCTGCAAACCACCGTCTATCACGCTCGAGCCTATCCACTAACATGTCCTTTTCTCTAAGCTTTGTTTCGAGCTCCATCTTCATAGTTTGTGCAGCCATGAGCTGTCGTTCGAGAGATGCGTGTGCCATGTTTGAAGTAAATGCTTGGGATCTCTGCTGGCGCTTCGCTGTGGAGAGTTGTGGGTCTAGATAGCAACATGCGCTAGTCAGAACAGTTTGTGAAATTGAATATGGCCCCTTCATAACAAAAACGAGCTACAAACATACCTCGCTCCAGCTCAGCTGCCAACGAGTCGCGTTTTGCTGTCGCTGTCCTCGTAGAATCATGCCTGGAGAAACTGGACGGTGTTCTGAATCGCTCGCCATCCATTTTAGAGGACGATATTTGTGTGTATTTTGACCAGTGGCAAGACGGTCGAACGCCTGCCTTTCGATATCTCATTCAGCCGTTCAACGGTCATGTCTGGAAGCGAATTCGACTACTCAGATCTCACGGACGTCGACAACGAGCCCAACGCGTCATCACGTCGGGAGAAGAAATCGGGTCAGAAAAGCGCCTACAGGATTCGGAATGCCCTAAAGGTTCCTCGCGCTACGACATATACCGCACAAGCACTTTATGGTGATTTCTATAATGATGAGCAGAACGGTAATGACAACTCTTTTTTTTGCAGATCAGATTCATAGTGCAGATATCAACTTGGAACCAGAGTATCAACGAGGTGAGTATCATCGTTGTGAAACGAGAATCGTGTCATTTTGTGACGGTGCGTTTACAGATGTTGTGTGGCCTGAAGCCAAGCAAATCGGGATAATTGATTCCATTTTTCGGAATTTTTACATTCCTCCTGTTATATTTGGTATATACTTGTTGCTCATCTCGGATAAGATTGTTTAAGTTTTTGTAGCGGTCAATGCAAGCGATGACGGGTCGGAGACCAAGACATGCATAGATGGGAAACAAAGGTTGACATCAATTCATCGGTAAGCTTAACCCCGATAAGCATTGAACCGATAGGCTCATGTCTGTCTGTTCTCCAGATTCATGGATGGCTTGGTGAGCATAATGTTATGATTCTCAATTATGTATTTTAACGGCTCATTTTCAGATACCACGTTTGTCGTTACCTCGACTACTACAACAACTTGAGCTGACTACTTATCATCTTCTGCGCTCGTGCCACTAGATAAAGACCCGTGTGTAGTTCATTCTCTAACAGCTGATCTGCAGTTTAATACCTGACAGGCACACGAGTGAAAAATTGTGGTACAAAGATGTTGGAAGTGGCGCCAAGGCTCGGAAGCTATTACCTGAGAAGTATCGACGCCTCTTCGCGAATAAACAGATAGTATGCGTGGAATATCAAGATATAACAGATGGTGACGAACGAGAAATCTTCCAAGTGAGTTCTCATAAGCGTGAGTGTTCGACAGCTCTGATGAGCGTTTGGCAGAGAGTACAACTGGGGATGGCACTTACACCCGCAGGTTTTTCCATCCCGTTCTTAATGCTTACCATCAACACCCTCTAATTCGATTCGTGACTACAGAAAAACTTCAAGTTATCCATGGCCCCAGGGCCGCCTTCATCCGCGAGCTCCAGTCCACATATCTGAAAGATGGTCTTGAAGATGGTCTCAACTGGGACAGCACCCGAGGAGGCGACTTCCGGTGTCTAGCGCAGGCCGTCTTCGTCATAGAAAAATATCCAACTCAAAAACACGCAGGAACTATTTCACAGCTAGAAAAATGGCTTTCGCTGGACGACCCGCCATCTTCCGAATTGACCGAAACTGTCCACAACACCTACCGTGTGTTTCTGCATCTAATTCGCGACAACAAATACAACAAAGTTTTCGCAAAACACGCCAAAGTGGCTCCAATAGAATTCATCATGATCTCTCTGCTCATCACGCAGTACAAAGACACCTTTTCACCTGCTCAGTTAACATCTGCTATTGAACTCATGCGCGAAGACGTTCGAAAGGAGCATGTTGATATTCGGATGAACAATTACGTTGGGAAGACAATGATGGATTTCATCAAAGGTATGAAAGCCAGCAAATTCGGAGGTGTTGCAAGCAGCGAGTCGGCCGCAACATCGGTTGGTCAAAAACGGAAACGGGAGACAGAGAATAATCTACCGAAAGCAAAGAAGAGTTCAACAAATGCTCCTAATTTTAAGCCACCTTCTAGTCAAACTCCTCGACCCGCCCCTTCAACCTCGGCTGAAAAATATTCTCATCCCCAACCTACCCCTGCTTCGTCTTCTGTCGTCACTGCCTTTAATAAAAGTTTCGGTCTCCCTTCAGATAGGCTAGCGCCGGTACGAGCAGCAAAACAAGCTGCTCTTGCCCTTCAACCGCCCTCGTCTGGTTCAGCGGCCCTCCATGGCAATTACCCACCCAGTCTTAGTTCTACTTCGACGCCTCGTAATTCCTTATTTTCGAACGAAGCTCCAAGGCTTACAAACAATCCATTGGAGGACTCTTTGACGAATTACCGGATGTTCCCAAGTAATCGGGAAATGAGTGGGACGGATTATCCTTCGCACGACAAACGGGAGTATGGCCAGCAAGATCGAGGGTGGGACAGGGGCGAGCGATCTGAGAGGGAACACGAACGCGAGAGAGACTGGGACGGGGCCAATGGCTCGCTACGGCCAGGGAGTAGGCCCGATACAGGGTAGTAGGGTGAGCACCGGTGACTCACTTGCTATAAAAGTAGATGATAGATGATGCATTCTTGATGGATTTCTTGTTTCTCATTTATGTAATCCCGTTCATGCTTGTTACATACCCGGTAATATTTGACTACGATCGTTCGATGCGGTGTTTGTGTTTGTGTTTGTTGCGATCCCAGGCCGTCAGCTTTGGTTCGCTACTCACTACTCAAGCTGGCAGTCCGAATGATATAGACAAGCACCCTGCGGATTTTGACCCATTGTGATCTTGGGGGTTTTGATGCTCAGGTCAGTGGCAGTTTGTGTTCTGACGTTATGGACTGAGATGATTTTCTAGTTACGTCAATCATGAAACTTTTCCAGGCCACATGCCTGTTCGCCACCGTAAGTCATGCACAGCATGGAAAACACCCCAGGGCATCTATTGATCTACTTTCAATCGAAACTGAGATCGAAGATTCGATGTGGCTTTGGGGATCGGTGGTTCTTCAACGTGCATCACTGAAGACAGATATCGTGGGAGCAATTATTTAGTTTGTGCGGGCCGTTTAAAATTTTATATGCAATTTAGATGCAAGAGGGCCAACATAAAATCTCAAGGAGGTTGCTAAGGTGCGTCCGTGTCACAGTGGCGACCAACGTATCACAAGGCTACCGGGCTCCGCTTTGCGCCCAGGAACCAAGCTTAGTGCGTGGCATTCGCAACCCATGGGTGTTTTACCGGCACATCAGGTCAGAGACGTCATCAAGGGGAACTTTTTTAATATTGTTTATGTGAGTGTCGAAACCCTTTTGATACAACGGCATATGATGAACGGCATATTTCAGGTCGAGAGTTTTGAGGGTTGATAGATCAGCCGGAAAGATCAGACACTGTCACAAAGGTGCAGTGGCATCGTCTTCCATTTCCTTGCCCAACAAGTTTGGGCTGATTGCCTCGCTCGGCCTGACGGTGCCACACCAAGCAGTCGTTTCCTAAATGACAGCACCATATATTGCGCCATCATGTCAACCGACTTTTGAACGCATTAACTATACACCCGCATCTCGGCCTACGCCGTTTCTTTTGCCTCGTTTAGACATTTAAACGTAACTCGGTATGGAACATGCCACATATATAGACTACTTCGTCCACATGCTGACGCACCTGGGGGTTCTAAGTGTTCCTCAATGTCCCGATATCACAGGGTCTTTGCCTCGGCACTTGCCTATCTGTATTTTTCTGGCGTCGCGGATGCGGGCTATGTTGTGGCTCGGTCCCGTGTGGGCCCCAGCACAGCGTAGTATGACGGGCACGATGGATCCAAAAACGTCTTCAGTAATGGGCGAGTATATGCGATGTTGGTTCGTCAGCAACAAGGAAAGGCAAGCATAGGGCGTTGGTAAATATGTAACGACGTGACGATATCACGTGAACGTGACATGGCGACGCGTTTTTTTTCCGGTCAATTAGATTGTTGATACTCCACGTACTCCACGTACTCCACCATGTTACCTGTCATAAATCTAGTACCAAGTCTTCCAATGGTACCAATGCACTCCAATGAACGGCCCGGACCGCGTTTGTGTACTCGATGCAGAGCTCCAGTTCCACCGCACCTGCGATATCGTTCGTGTGATAAGTGCAGGGAGAAGGCTCGCAATGGCAGGCGTAGGGCAGCTGAGTTAATGAGAGAGAACATTAAAGGTAACCGATTTTATTTATATTTGAATAGAATCTTAGTTGACGTATAAAGCAGAATTGGCCGTTGGGAATGGCAAAGAGAAAGGAAAGGCAGATGGTGTTGAGGAGAGTCGCTTAAATAAGCGCGTTAAATGGAATGATTCAGACGTCATGACAAAAAATGAGTTAGCTAGGCTTCCTATGCAAGTTTCGGTGCAGAATATTGAGGTGAGTTTGCTGAACAATAATATATTGTCGGTTTCGAACTAAAATTTATGAGAAAGGCTGAGGAAGGTTTCCAGAGCAGCGGTCTCGACCCTCAGGAATACCAAACGGCAGGAGACCTGCATGCCGCTTTAGCAAACATTTTCTCCAGCACATCATCTCCTCAAATCAACTTCCACGGTTGCTATTCTATCGTCGCATTGCCTGCTGTCCAGCATAGGGAACGGACGCGATTGGTCTTCAACGACTTGAAGGGTATTACACAATTTCCGATCTTGTACGTTTTGTTCTGCTCGACCCACGGGTTTCTATGTGAGACGTAAAGGCGCTCACATATGGATGTAGCCGCTACAAGCTGTCAAGTGTGGACTTATTACAGAACTCGTACTCGCAGACCTTATCGTGCTCCTGCCGTGTCAAATCGAAGTCCGCTCCTAGCAGCCAGCCCTCCATGGCGAATGATGCACTTGCGTCATCCTCCAAGATGAATAAAGTCCCACAAAGCAGCTTTGTGAGCCGAGTCGCCCCCTTCAAAATGAAGGCAGGAATCCTCACATCCCCGTGCGAGCGGCCACTGGGAACAAAGGAATGCCACGGAAAGATGAAGATCACCTCTGAAGACGATGATTCGCATTGGATTCCTGGCATTAAAGGACAGAAAATCAGTATTTCCATTTTTCACCCCGCAACGGAGTTGGCAGCTACATGACTTTGAGCGTTTTGTACGAAATAGGGGGCGCGTGATTTTTTTTCGGACGGGATGCTGTTCTTCCGCTCCTGAACGCGACTCGGAAGAACTTTCAATCACGATAAGGGCGTCTAGATGTCTCCTCAAAGGGGTTACTTACATATGGGACGAAGAAATCAAATTTTCGGGGGTGATAAGAAAATCTCACTGATGCCAGTACTATAGCTAAGTAGTCGTACACACTACATTAATTATCCATAGTAATCTGCATTACGACTCAAGGGGTCAAACGTTTGACATGTTTACGAGAAAAAAGATGCCATCCACGGTGCGCGCGAGGGGAGTCGAGATGGTCAGATGGTTCGTCAGATGGCTCAGGAGGTGTACAAGACACGCGGAAACGGCACAAAAAATTACCCGTCGGTTTGCTCGTTCCTACCACGTTGACGCCATATAATACCTGGGTAAGTGAAAAAAATTATCATAGCGACGTAAGGTCTGATATATGCTTGGTCTAGTCTTGAATGGTGAAAAACTTCAAAAAAGGGTGAGAATAGCAGAAGCATTTTTTTTCTTTGCTTCTTACTCCCGTCCCGTCCACGCCTCGTTTTTGCGTCAATGGGCCTGGGTCGGTGATAGGGCTGGCCGAGCACTGGCGTCGAGGTAAATCCGGTAAGTAAGAGCATGAACATGTAAACTGATTCATGCCTTCAAGCATCCTTACGGTGTTCATCGCTCTCCGCATCCGGTCTGCCCATCGAGGGCAAGCGACACGCATCTCTCCGCGCCGAGTCCGCGGAGCTCGATGACTTGTTAATTGCCCGTATTGCACTCACGCTGGCGCAGCCCTGCGGCACTGACTCTCACCGCTTTTGTTCGGCAAAAAAAAAAAGAAAAGAAAAAGAAACCGACTGCATGATAGCCACGCCAGACGCTCTGATTATCTTCTGTCATCAGGCCCACTCAGGGCCTGCAGGACCGGTTTCCCGGCCACAACGTTACATCGTCACATCACGAGATGTGACTAGCTTGAAACTTTGTTTGACGCTGCCATAAAAGGAACCCTTCCGATCCTCTAGTTTCGCCCCTATCTGGTGTCAACTGACATATCGCATGTTTCAAGGAATGTTAATCAACGGCGTATATTACTTTGGTAACTTGGATTTGGGCTATTGGACTACTGCTGTGGGAACGACTTGTCGGGTATATCCATCACCTTTTTACAATCCGGTAAAAGTGTTCCGTACTCTGGAGCCTCCGTAGAAGAACCAGCCTGGATCTGCTGCACTGCTGCCTCCTGGGGCAAGTGATAAGTTCCGTGTACGTACAATCTGTTCTGAAGTTCCGACACGGTGACCTCACACACAACAAGCGCGCACTTGTAGTAGTAGTAATCAACGCGACAATTCGGGACCTTCGGTGAAGAATATTCCAATATTTCTCACCAGCTTTAGATCTTTCCCATGGTATTTATACCCCAGGTCGCACTCTAATTACCTCTAAAAGCTACTTACTGCGGTAATACTTTCAGATCATTTTTGTCAAGATTCTTGTCATCTCCCGATTGCTTTACCCCAGAAGCTCTTATTTTTGCAGCTGATTGCCTGACCGGCTCTTAAACCCCATGGGCCAAAACCGCTGTAGGTTTGTCTCGAATCCCTCCGTGAATCTCCTCAGAAGTTGGAGGTCGAAGAACATGAAGTCTCGAGACCAAAATTGGCTACCCCAAGGTCTTCTTGATCGGGAATTGTGCCATAAGGAAGCAACCCTGTTTCCTTACGTTGTACATGAGGGTGGGAGTCGTGGGGGTGGTGTAGCAGTACGCTCTTATTGGGATGGCATAGAGTATAAGAAGTGAATCAAATCGTCAACTCTCATCGGAACTTTCTTCTGCCACAAAAAAAAAATGTCACCAAGGAAGTCAGGCAAGCCACGTGCAAGTTATGTAATCTTTATAGAATTCTGACTGTCCGGGCCCTTTTCGAAAATTTACTTGCCTTGCTCTGACGTTTTTTGAACTCAAACATGGCTTCCTTTCTACGCCGGTTCATGTCCACAGCATCTGCTATAAAAACCCCTATGTGATTGAATTTTTTTTAAATTTTAAATTTCGCTCTGCAGCTGAAGATGGTGCATTCCAGGGCTAATGTTTTCGTACGTCGTTCTGTACAACGTTGCCGTTGGAAGCTTCATTCATGTTCGGATAGTTCGACGTCGCTATCGATTCGAAGCCTACAGGACGGATTATATTCAAACTTTATGACGACGTTGTGCCTAGAACTGCGAGAAACTTTAGAGAGCTAGCTACTGGTCAACACGGCTTCGGATATTCAGGGAGCATCTTCCACCGGATTATTCCAAAAGTGAGGGCATCTAACTTGCTTATGTTCTAATACTTACGCCACGTTGCTAGTTCATGCTGCAGGGCGGCGATTTCACACGACAAAATGGGACTGGGGGTAAGTCGATATATGGCGAGAAATTCTCGGGTAGGTGGTCCCGCACCCCCTGAGAGAAGCGACAAAATTAATAATGACATTACCCAAAGATGAGAACTTTAGACTTCGCCATACAAAACCCGGCCTTCTCTCGATGGCGAATGCTGGACCCAATACAAATGGGAGTCAAGTACGTGCCACTCCCTGTTGATGGTATTAGGCTCACCGTTTCCCCTTTTTAGTTCTTCATTACAACGGTCGTCACGTCATGGCTTGACGGCAAACACGTTGTTTTCGGTGAGGTAGTAGAGGGAATGGACGTGATAAAAAAGATAGAGGCCTTCGGTTCTGATAGTGGGAGACCAAAGACAAAGGTCACCATCACGTCCTCTGGTACAGTCTAGACTTCTTGCTCTGCCATTGCAAAATCGTTGCATTTATTGTGCAGGACATTGTTGCTGTATCGTATTTATGAAATTTATGAGTCACGTGATTATTCCATAAATTGATTTCTTTTTTTAAGTTTATGAGCCAACCATGTCTTTACCAATAACCTTCATATCACTCCCACCAGAGCTCATTGAGCGAACACTGATACTTTCTGCGTCTGCCGGATATCCAGCTTGCATATCTACGCTTGCACGCACATGCAAATATCTCCATGGCCTGGTATATAATTCACCTGATCATCACCTCTGGCGACAAGTTTTTTTGACCACATTCGACGACCCAAGGCCCGGTGTGGCATATCTAAAGTGCGCAGATACTCTGGGTTTTTCACCGGTTAATGCAGAATTTGATTTGCAACCATTCAACTGGGCCGGAGAATTTATCCGACGTATCAAGGCCGCTAAGTATTTCAAGAGATACGCAGATGCGGCGCAAGACAACTCCCAGGACCAACTCTCAGCCGTCAAAACGCTTTTATCGGTCATATCAACTGCCCTCCCCTATCCCCCTCCAAACGCCGTCAAGTTCGGATCGTCCTTCTCACCCGTTAACGCCCGAGTGCCTCTTCTCTATGTTTTCAATTCTCGGAATATGGCATGGATGATGAATGTTCTCAAGAGAGGTTACCCATCTGCACTAACAAAGAGGATGTTTTCCTCCCAGACTGAGGAATTCTGGCCGCTAAAGTCGGTGAAGTGGGATGAGTCGGAGGAGGGACAGCTATTGCATAAGCTCTTCTTTCTTACAGGTTTCCCTCCTGATCCCGAATTTGACACGGCCATGCTTGGAACCGGTTATTCCGAGCCGAATTCTCAACTATTCGGCGACCATGATGCCCCGGTGCCGACAGCTCATAGGCTAGTCCGCCTCGCACGCCGCCTTGCGCGTAGGATAGTTTACGATCTACAGTATCTGACACGTGCTAGATCCTGGGGCCCCTTCATCGAACAGAAAATAGTTTTCCCTAGCAGCGATAGAACAAATGCTGTTGCACGAGATGCGTCAGACGCAGCACTCAATAGTACTTTGAATGCGCTCGACGGAGATGAGGACGAGGACTCCAGTGACGAAGAGTACCAACCGTCGGACCCGGAAGATACGGAAGATGACTATGACAACAATGGCCTTGACAATCTTTTAAATCGTATAACGAATCCAACGAATCCTTCTTCGCCACACCTCATCGTGCCAGACTATGCATTCCTAGCCGCTGCACGCGTGTTAGTAGAAGCGAATAGTGCGAATTTGGCGAGCGTTGAGAGGCTGCCTAGAAGCCTGGAGTGTACTAGGATGGGTACTGCGCCAGACTTTTGGACGAGAGGCTGGATAAATCAGCTAGGAGATGGGGACGAGGCGCAGACTAATGAGAGGGGAATCAGGACAGAAATGACGGGCACAGATGTCCAAGGTTGGGATTGGGCGGGTGTGGCGGGTGAGTGGAAGTGAGTGCCTTTATTTCTATATTGCCACAGCGGCTAACTGGATTGCTCAGACGTTGCGTTTGTTGGCTAGACTATGAGGATCTCTTGTGTGCGTCCCTTCAATATTTTCCCATTATATTCTAACATGACTTAACGGGATCCAAAGCACACAACGTCAGTACATTTTTTCCCATAATGGTGTATACTTATTTCGTGGTCTTTTCTTCCAGCTTCTTCAAGGCATGTCGATTATCAATAATGAACTGCAACTTGATGAAATCGCATGGGTCTTCCCCATGACTCTACGAATTGCCGGATATTCGGGTCCGCCTGCCCGGCCCGAGGGATCGCCAGCCGCTGGGCCGTCGTCCACGACTAGTTTGTCGTATGACAGCTCGTCTTTGATATGGAAGCTCCCCGTCATCCACGTCGAGGGTGAATCCATAGGGTCAGATGTAGACTTTCATACCAGGAAGCGTATCAAGGGCACGGTCAGCGCGATTGGCGACAATGCCGTTCGGTGGAGCCTTGTCAGTACTTCTATTTCATGGTATGTGACACTCGCTAATATCGAGTGTTGTTCAGACGTCATTTGTCGACGAAGAGAGTGATGAGCCACAGTGGGTAACGGAGGGTGTTCAGATTGGGGGCATTGGATCTGCGGCTGGAGTGCTGGGTGTGTGGACTGGGGCGGAACACCATGGCATGGACCCGTTGGGTGAGTTACTTGTGGATGCTGAGCTGGCCCTGCGCTAAGGCGCGTTCCAACAGGACCGTTTTGGGCGTGGAAAGTCCGTTAAGGAGCCAAGGAGATATGTGCATATATTGTCATGTCGGTAAGGTAACAGTATCGATGATTGAAATTGGATGGGCAAAGTGCTCAGTCTTTTCTCTAATGGAATGCTGAGTTGACATGCCAATTGAACGAGTCAAGAACAGTCAACCCTCAGGCCTCAGGCCTCAGGGTCGTTCACAACATTTCCTTATCTGGAGCGAATCCAATAACTGAGAATTGTAGACTAACTACACACCCTCTCTTACATATGTCCGTGACTCTGCTGGTGAGTATTACCAGTACTTACGGGTGCCATGTTCCGGTTGAAATCCGTGCCACAGGAAACATTTACTGCCAAAAGCCACAGGCCCACCCGGAAATCCCCGTGCAGTCTCGGGTAATTGCCTTCTCAGGGTACACTGTCACCATCGCAACTTCAAGCTGACGCCGTTCATTCACCTCTGCGATGAAGAACCCTTTGAAGAAAGTTTTTGTTCGTGCTCGTAATAAACCCCCATCGATTGCAATGACTTCAACGGTCGATCCTTTAGTGTGCCCTCCAAACATCAAACTATCCACTCTTCCAGAGCCTCTTCTGCCGTCCTCCAAACCAACTTCTGCTTTGTCTACTTCAAACACAAACCAACTTTCATCACCCGCGCTGTTGTCTACATCCCCACCGGCACCCTCACTCACGAATACACCAACACATCCACTCACCTCGTCCGGCACGGCAATTGAATTCCTGGACGCCTCACACAGCATTTTCAACGATGTCTCTGGCGTTCAAAATAATTATTACTACGACAACAATCGTACGTGCACTTATCTTGACTTTGTCTCACCCGAAACTTACCAAGGATGTCGTAGAGAAAGTCCACCAACGGATACTCGAGTGGCTTGGAAACCCTGGACCTCCGCGATCCTCCCGTGCGCTCTTCAATTCTGCTTGTTCCGGGACAGGGCAATGGCTTCTAGATCACGAAGAGTATCTTGTGTGGCGTGACGGACGCGTATCCTTTCTTTGGTGCCATGGCAAACGTAGGGAGTCGTCTTTCTCTTCTATGACCGATGTGCTGATTAATATGAAGCTGGTGTTGGAAAGACAATCATAACGTGGGTATCTTATATATCCTTCCAGACCCGTGGAAAGCTAATTTTATCAGTTCTATTGTCCTTAATAACCTCTACGAACACTCGAAATCTCGCATAGGATCTATAGTTTATCATTTCTGTGACTTTGCTGATCGCAAGGCGGAAAAAACGGCAGTGGTGCTCCAGCGGTTGCTACGACAGGTCCTTCTCGAGGCTAATCCGGTGCAATTATCGCTATTAGAGCGACACTGCGAGGGTTTCAACAATCCGTCACCCAAGGAGTTATCACGAACCTTGTTGGACGTCACTCGGGTGAAGACGAATGCATATCTAATTATCGATGCATTAGACGAATTTGGCGATCGTAAGGCCCTCATGCCGATCCTCCAAGAGTTAGCGAAGGCTGGAATCAAGGTCTTTGTGACAAGCAGAGACGTTCCAGACATCCGAGATGCTTTTCGTACAGAGAAGAACGTAGAGATCCAAGCATCTCGCTCTGATCTCGAAAACTTTGTGGCAAGTAGTCTCCAAGAGAGCGACTACTATGACTCATTGAGTCCGAATGCTGCGATAGTCTCTACGATTGTAGATCAAGCAGGGGGGATGTATGTTTGTTCTATGAATTGTATGTTTATGATGACACAACTGACATGATAACAACAGGTTCTTACTTGCACGGCTATTAATGGAGCATCTTCTTGGCCTCACGAGTATTAAACAATTGAGGCAGGCGCTGAAGTCGATGCCTTCGAATCTGGCTGAGGCGTACGAATCGAGTTTGAGGAGAATGTTGGAACAATCTCCAAGCAGAGCAGAATTAGCTATGAAAGCCATCGGATGGATTACCCACGCAGAAAGACGTCTGAAGGTAGAAGAACTTCGACATGCTCTCGCTGTCGAGGAGCACACCAACATGATCGATGAAGAGAACTTGACATTGGTCAAGGTGATATTACAAGTCTGTATTGGACTGGTGTCAGTCGATCCAACAGATGGGACGATCGGGATGATACACGTCACGGCCTATGACTACTTTCAGGATCTTAAAGAACGGTTTTCCGAGATCCAGTTCGATATGGCAAAGACGTCCATGTTATACCTAGGCTTCCGTCCACTCTGCGACGGCGCATGCAGCAGTGTCGAGCTACTACGAAATCGGTTTCGAGATATGCCATTTCTGAGCTACGCTGCTGAGCATTGGGGGGACCACGCACGTCAAGTCGAACGAGAAATGAGGAGCCAGATTGTTCAAGTTCTGAATGATCACGGGATCCGTGCGAGCGCCTTCCAAGCTCTTCAATACCGCGAGCTCAGGGACGCAAGGGTTGCAGCAGCAGCTTTCGAATCTCTACCGATAGGGCTAGCGCCGTTGCATGATGCCGCATACTGGAATCTTACCTTAACTGCCGAATCGTTTCTTAAAGATGGGGTCAATCCCACGAAGCCAGATGGACAAGGATGGACTGCACTTCACTGGGCCAGCTCCCAGAACTGCGAGGAAATGGTTGAACTTCTACTGGAATACCAAGCAGATGTTGATGCTCGGGACCATTCTGGTTGGACGCCACTTTTCTGGGCAACCATCAAGGGCCACAAGCCTATTGTCAGTCAGTTACTGCAGCATAACGCGAATCATCTCTTGACAGACACCAATTGCTGGACTGTTTTACATTGGGCAGCATCAAAAGGCAATACTGACGTAACGCAGATTTTACTGGACCATCACTCCAAGTTTAGGGCTTGCCAACAACCAGTCAAGATTCGGATCAAGGACATTACAGTAGAGCACGCCAAACTTATGTGCAAATCTCCTGTGCTCACCAGTAAAGCACCGCTTGAAGTTGCCGCTGACAGACAAGACATCGATACATTTAACGCAATTTTAGAAGACATCACTGTAGGAGGATCCGCGAAAAACTTCAATGAGCTGTGGGTACAAAGGGGATTCGACGAGCCTCGCGTTTCTGTTCCTTGGAGAGTTATGACCAAGGCAGACATGTTTGACAGGAAAGGTCTAAACAGATGGAATATCAATGACAAGGATGAATCAAGCTCAGCCTGGAAATGTAAACTTTTGCATGGTGCCATTAGGGACGGGAAAGCGCTCATCGTGCAGTTACTCATCGAACTAGGAGCTGATCTTCGATCTACCTACTGCGAAAGGACAGCCTTGCAGCAAGCTGCACTCTCGAGTGACCCAGAGATGGCAAAAATTTTGCTTGCAAATGGTGCTGATATTTCTGGCACAACATCGGAAGGGGAAACTGCATTACATCTTGCTATTGCATGCGGATTTGAGCGTACCGCTTCAGTTTTGCTTCGGGGAGGCGCCGAGATCAACATTGGTGATGGCGCTAGGAGGACTCCGTTGATGTTGGCTTGCACATGCGCTCCACGAAATAGGGAACTCATCCTTGAACCCATCACTACAACCATGGTCAAGATGTTAATTGATCATGGCGCCGATATACACGCAACAGACCAAAGTGGTTGCAATGCATTACATAATGCCATAGAATCTCAGCCGCCAGACACCCAATTTCAGATCGCCAAACTTCTCCTTCAGAACGGAATTAACGCCAGTTGGCCTGACTGGCAAGGTCAAACACCCTTGCATTATTTCGCAAAATATTCCCAGGCCAAGGAACAGGTGGACCCGCACACGAAAGAGACATTCGATCTATTGCTAGCACACTCTTCCCCTGGAGCAGAGAGCCTGGAGTATCGACACAATAAAGTCGTAGGCACGCCGTTGTCTCTTGCCATTGAGTATAGAAATTGGCAGGTTTTCCACTTGCTCTCGGCAGCGGGGGCAATGCTACGCACATCACTACCACTGAATAACCTTCTGTCGAACGCAGCCTGGGATCTTCAACCAAAGGCAGTGGAGGTCCTGCTTGCTCAAGGAGCTTGTGTCACAGACGGTGCTACGCAGAAGGGACACGAGGTACTCGAAGGCTTACTTCGAGAGGATGCTAGCACCTCATCACCCTTCGAGGATTTCAAAGCCATCCTGAAGATGTACATGGATACAGGACTTGATATTAACAGTAGTGATAAAGAAAACCGGACCCTCCTTCACGTTGCGGTATCCCGCGTCAAGGAGTGCCATGAATTAGCACTTACACAGTATCTCGTCGAAATGGGTGCGGATGTGTATCAGACTGTCTGTGGGGTTTGGGACGCCTTTTTGCTTGCCACTATCCATGGCAGGTACTCCGCACTCCGTGTTCTCGTGGCTCATGCAGCCAAAGTAGTTAATTCGAAGCACTGGATCCACTCGGAGAAGTTGGATCATCTGGACAGCAACGACAACGTCGAAATTGTTTGTGCTTCCTTGGCCCGCAACAACCTGATCGATTCGAAATACTTCAAAGGATTCACACCACTCCACATGGCAGTCGAACTCGGGAACACACTCGCAGTGTCCAAATTGCTATCTCATGGCGCTGACCTCCACACACCCGACATGTACGGCTGGACAGTCCTGCACACAGCCACTTACAAGAAAGACGAGGCCATGGTCAGAGTACTTCTCCAAGCTGGTAGCGATGTGCGGGCCACATCTCAGCAATGGGCACTCGATGAATGTCGTCCATCAGGGCTATACAAAGGAACCGAATGGAAGGGAAGACCACTCCATCTTGCCGCTATGTTCGGACAGCCCACCATTGCGGAGTTACTACTTCAGCATGGCGCCGACGTCCACGATGATACTGGCGTCAAGGCCTTTGTGGGGCATGGTCCGACCGCTTTGCACATCGCGTTGGATACGGGTACATTCTACTACGGTCGTGATAAACTAGGTCCGGATATGTTGAGAGTGGCGGAGATATTGGTGGAAAACGGGGCGGAGGTGGAGGGTGTTGCTGATCATATCACTTTGGAGGACGTGCCGAAGTTTGAAGGATTTGAGGAGTTGTGGGCGAAGTTAAGGAGCGGGATCACAGAGAAATGGAACCGGGAGTATACATATAACGCCTGAATGATTGGTGTGACCCTCCGGTGGTATCTAATAAATAATATGTATATTCTTACGCACCGTTCAAAACTGCTTTTTGAGGTATCGATTCAATGCACGTCGCCACGCCTCTGGAACAGTTCTCGACCACACTCTCGATTGATTGCACGTGATACATCTCGAACAGTTAACACAAGCTGCTGTTGAACGTTGAACGTTCCTGCACCGTTCAAAACTCCCTTTTGCAATTTACTTGTCCCTAATAATTATTGTGCATAATCTGGCTCGACCAACTTTTCACTGGCCCGCATCTTCCTGATTCTTCCAGTCATCCAATGTCAAGCTCGAGTTATCAACCTTCCGATCCCAACCTCCAATCTCCTACGAAACCACAAGCTGGTTCTATGCAGACCTTCAGTTCCCATTTTGACGGTGCTTCTAGCCGCGGCGTGCTTAAAGAGGATCTTCACCATCGTGTTGTATTCGGCGTTGAGCATCTGTTAGAAACGTATTTTGCTATTCACAGATTCGACAATTCAACAGTACATAAGTATGCCGAGGGTCTCCGGTCAAGGCTAACAAACGAGTTCGCCTCGCTCAGGAAGGCAGTACGGGATGGAGACGAAAAGGAAATGTACCTGCCACTCGTATGTTATTTTTGTTCGATAGTGGCACGGATCCTCTCGCAAGCTAATGGCCATTCCGAAGTCCTCCATATGTCGCGACATCGAACAGGCGGCCGATTTTGGAATGCGTTCTTATCATCGCCAAATTATACAAACTTCAGAAAGCAAACTAAACGACGAGGGCCAAATGCTTCCGCATTTAAAGCCGGACTTTGTGATCCTTGATGTTCCTTCATCCTCCGAAGGGTTAGTCAGCGTCAAGCAGGCTCTGCGTAGGCAAGTCTCCGCATTTATCGAACTCAAGCCGACCGAAAAGGATTGCCCAATGCCGAAGACTCGTTCTGACACAATCAAGGAGCTCACGGTCCAAGCGGCGGACTATGCAGGCTTGATATTTTCCTCGCGTCCTTTCCACCTCTTTGCCGTCGGTGTGGTGATTTACGGCATGAAGTTTGCCGTAGCCATCTTCGACAGAGCCGGAGGTCTTTTTTCCTCCGAGTATGACATTGAAAAGGACCTCCATATTTTCTCCTGTGTCATCCGGCGCCTCACCTGTGATATGGGACTTATCCAGCTCGGACATGATCCGACTGTCCACTTATGGGAGAATCACACATATTATGATTCAAGGTATCCACGTTTTAAGGTTTCCATGGGAGGAAAGGATGATACTCGCTGTTGGACAACAAAGGGTCATCCCATGTGGGTCTCGCTCTCACTCTTCGGACGCGGAACGTCTGTGTGGCATGCCAAGGGTTTACACGGGCGATGTGTTTTGAAAGTGGCCTGGCGTGATGCAGACCGCACGAGCGAATCTGATATCTATGGTGGGATTGGCATTGGTCATCCCGGTGTTGCGAAGTTTCTTGCCGGCGGTGACGTCATTTTCCCCGCTCCATTAACTGGTAAAGCTGTCAAAGTGACCGTTCAGCACCTACGGAGCAATTTAGGGATTCGTGATATTCTTTTCCACAATCGCATACTCCATCGAGTGTCGATAAGACCCGTCGGTCGACCTCTATGGAAATATGATACAGAGGATGAACTTTTTAATGGTTTGCTTGCAGTGGTAGCTGGTGAGGTTTGCAGGCGGTTTGCAGTGTATGGTCTTCTGATATGGTACAGGGCATGAATTCTTGACCAACCGTGGCATTCTTCACCGCGATATCAGTGCAGGCAATGTTTTCCTTTTTGACCCACGTGAGAACGATACTCTGATGGCTCCCGGCCAGGAAGGCTTCTTAGCTGACGTCGAGCTGGCCTCGATACCGCAGCCATTGACAGAGTACCAAGCCCAACCAGCTCGTACTCCACCTCCTGTTGGCTCTGGACCCTCCCAACATCCTCAAATATCTTCAGGCCGTAAGGAATTCGTCAAAATTCCATCATTGCCCAAGGGAAAGCATGGCCCAGACATGACGGTAGATCTTCGTCCTGATGCAACAATATCTAGTGCTCAGTGTTCAGTGATCCATTCTGCAGGGCACCGCCCAGTTTATGGCCATCGAAGTCCTGAGGGCAGTTGTCAACAAGTCATCTCCAGTCCCTCGCGACATTTGTCATGATCTCGAATCTCTCTTATGGGTAATTATGTACGCAATCTACAGACGCACCATCGAGAGCAATAAGACAGGTAATGCGGAACTCCAGAGAGAGTTTGTTGCCTATTTTGGAGGCAGCACTGTGTCAAAGATTCTCGACACGCGACGAAGAGCCCAAGAAGCCCAACCTGAACTTCGAAAATGCATGAACAGCCCACGCTTACGCCACTTGCTCAACGGGTGTTCCTTATTACTGGTGGGTCAGAACCCAGCCCGTGGCTTTGACGAGAATGGCCTAGAACTTGAAGCGGATGCTCGACTCTATGGCCGGACTCTTCCAACACCTCAACGTATTACATACGCCGATATCCGTGTAATGCTGACTTCTGGACAGTTGTAAAGTTGTGAACAGTAGTAAATTTTAAAATTTCAAGTGACTTTTGTGTGGGTCAGCGTTGGGCTGTCCGATAGGTCACTGCTGATCAATGTTAGGAGAAATTAACACAGGCAAAATGGTGGGTATAACAAAACTCACCGTAGCTAAACAAAGGTCTTGAATGCTTGATAATACTGAAGAATAGTGGTGCGGTTCTCCAATGGCATCCCTTTGCTGTTGCGACGTGGGAGTTGTGGGTATGACGATAAACTATGACTGGATCGGCGGGAAAAATTCCACCCATAACAGCGTCATTGAGTCCAGCTGTAATCTTTATCTTGTAGAAGGTGGGAGAGGCTCCAACAAGCGTGATGCTGGGGAAGGAGATCTCATTGCGAATTGGGAATGGAGTACCCTATCGCGAATGAAATTATTTCGCTGATAGGCGGCGATAGCTTCAGCGATAAGCTGTGGTGCTGGATCTTCCGGAGCTTCGAGTTGTTTATCTGTCTATACCAGAAGAAGATAGTCATTATCGTCACAGATGCAAACGTCCGTCTGGACTGAGCATTGCATCCCGCAGGCGATCAAAGGAATGGCCTGATAAGTGACAATGACTCGACGACCTAACTCGGACACGTACCCCAACGTCTCCAACAGTCTGGCCACGAAGTTGTCAACAACGGCTTTCTGGCCTATCTTGGGATTTTGTGCGAGATCAAGGTGCAGTAACTTGTAGGTGTCGTCGTCCGGAGCGAGAGCTCTGTCCGTGGTCTCACAGAAGTAACGTACGGCGGGTGGCGTTGGTTTTGCTTGAAGAATTCCAGCAACAACTGCTCTACTTGGATGTTGTATGCTCGAAGCTCATTTTGAGTCCAGTCGTTACCGGACTTTGCACTGCGGATGTGGTTTGCCATGACTGAGATCTAGTATGGGTTAAATTTCAAACGACGTCCATAGTGCTGAGATTAGAAAGACTTACTATGAGAAAGGGTAATGACTTTAGGATGCACAGGGGTTGTCGAAAATAGTCATCATTCGCCGCGGGAACGCGTCACTTTCTTTGACGCGTCTCAAATTTAGTCCAAGAAGGCAAACCCAGGCTCTCTCAACAGGTTTGCCAGCTACTCGATCTCATAACAAAGTCCATCGTTACACTCGAGCAAGCATGCATCGGAAACACGACCGAACTTCCTAGCCTAGACGAGCCATTCGGCTCGTAGGCCAATCCAGTCGTAACAGAGGCCATAGTTGTCATCACTGCCGCTACATCACATCTGAATGCTATTCAAGTTGTATCGCCGCCTCATGTCGTTATGCGCAACATTTTCAATAGAGTAAGTCTGTTGACGAACACCATCGTCAGAATTACTGAAAACAATGAAGTTTTCGAGATCGACTGCCGCCCGCATCTGCCTACCTAGAGAGAAACGTAACAGAGATTCTTCGTGAAGCAGGTTCAGAAGTTAGTATTTGCTGATTACTATCATTGGACCCCGAGTCAACGTATTCCGAAGGGACTACACGTTGGTGATGACATCACGACGGAGGCTCAAGTTGTCGAAGCTTCGCCCACAACACGACTTAACATCAAGCCCAACCCCATGAGAGACTGGGAAGGAGTCTACGCTTCGCCCCGCCAATATTGTCCAGAGAAATTCCGAGGCCAAAAAGTGTACTACGAGCTCGGTCTTACGTCGAAAAGGGGGTTTTATTTCGCGGTGTAAAACATCCCAGCTTAAGACTTCCGGAGCCAAACATATAATATTTTCCCGTCTCGTTGAAGTCCATCTGACGTGGTAATGACAGCTTCAGCTGTTCAAGCGCTCACGTTCGAGGAAGGCCCTCTTCCTGAACAGCAGGGCGAGCCGAAGCCTCGTGGTCCAGACTGCTCCGGACTAATGCTTGTCTAGGCCGGTATAACTTGCCGTCAAGGATGTTAAAAGTTTAAATGGGACTTTTAAATG
>QLPE01000021.1:16931-34584 GCA_003314125.1 Hygrophorus russula | reverse complement strand
CCCCGTATGGAGTCCATAAGCTCATACACTAACATATCTTCCAGAACCATCCTATTTTACCTCAACGGTACTAGGATAGAACTTGATGGCGACACAGTTGACCCGGATGCAACTTTGCTAGATTTTATACGATCCCAAGGCCCAGGCTTGACAGGCACTAAGCTTGGCTGCGGTGAAGGCGGTTGCGGGGCTTGTACTGTGGTCTTGCAATCAAGGCATCCAATCACGAAATCTATCCAGTGAGTAAGGGGTCATCACCCTATCTACCAGACTAGTCAACCGCGCCCTTGTATCAGGCATTTAGCAGTGAACGCATGTCTGGCACCAATTGTGAGTGTGGACGGGAAGCATGTCATTACCGTCGAGGGCCTGGGCAACTCTGAGAACCCTCATCCTTTACAAGAACGGCTCTGGAAAATGAACGGCTCTCAGTGCGGGTTCTGTACAGTACGCGTATTGCCCCTTATATGCCTCTTCCTTATCTAAACTATTGCAGCCCGGAATTGTGATGAGTATATATGCACTTCTTCGGAACGCCACATATCGCGGGAGTCTGACGGTTGAAGACGTCGAACTAGAAGGCGCCCTTGATGGAAATCTTTGTCGCTGCACGGGGTA
Organism: Hygrophorus russula; assembly: GCA_003314125.1. Lineage (NCBI taxonomy): Eukaryota > Fungi > Basidiomycota > Agaricomycetes > Agaricales > Hygrophoraceae > Hygrophorus > Hygrophorus russula. The sequence continues at coordinate 33,966 of QLPE01000021.1, read as the reverse complement.
CAAGCCGATCTTGGATGCCGCCAAGACCTTTGTGGGCGAATATATGAGCGGCAAAGATTTCGTAGTACCTGTCAACCACGAAGCGGCTAACCTCGATCACGATGAGACCGTCGTCTCTAATTGCTGCAGCAACGGATCTGTTACCAAAGGATGCGGCCGACCTGACTGCTGCCAACTTCCCAACGGTGATCCGTCCCCATCGACAAAGAAATACCCTTGGTTTCCACGCTTTACGCTCAAACCCTACCGCCCTAATTCTGAGCTCATCTACCCGCCAGCGCTCATGAAGCATGACCTCAACCCGCTCAAATTTGGTAATGACGTCCGGCAATGGTTTAGGCCCACAACGATGGAACAACTCATTCAAATCAAGGCTGCGTTCCCTGAGGCAAAGTTGGTCGGAGGATCTAGCGAAGTTCAAATTGAGGTCAAGGTGAGCCCACGTTCGACTCAGGCACATTTATATGTTCACATAGTATGACAGCTCAAAGCACAAGTGTACCCAATCAGCGTTTATGTCTCTGATATCTCCGACCTCTATCGTGTCACTCTCCCAACACCGCATAACCGTTCCCTCACATTCGGTGCAAACCTCCCCCTTGCAGAACTCGAGTCTATATGCAAATCCCTCTCTATTTCCCTTGAGCCTGAACTTGCAGGTCCACTCGAAGCCATCCGCACCCAGTTGCGTTATTTCGCAGGCTGGCAAATTCGTAATGTTGCTTCTGTCGGTGGGAATATTGCTACAGCATCCCCGATATCAGACTTGAATCCCGTGTGGATGGCTGTTAACGCGAAGCTGGTGGCAAGAAATACGGAGGGGACGACTGAGATGCAGATGGATGATTTTTTCACAGGATATAGGACCACACGATTGCCGAAAGGAGCGGTAATCGAGAAGATCATTGTGCCTTTGAATGAATCAGGTGATAGAGAGGTCGTGAGGGCGTACAAGCAGGTAAGCTGTACCAGTGGAAAGCCTGCGCGTTATCTGAAATGTGTGTGAAGGCAAAGCGGAGGGATGATGATATCGCTATTGTCACGTCGTGCTTTGTTCTTCGTGTTTCAGACGATGGCAAGATAACCCACGTTCGACTCGCCTATGGTGGCATGGCAGCGTGGACGATCTCAGCTTCCCGGACACAGGCGTTCTTGATTGGTTGGTCGCTTTTCTCGACCTCTTTATACCCGAGTTATTGATGCAACGGCGGGTATATTCAGGCAAGCCTTTTTCCTACAGAACTCTTGAAGGAGCTCTTTCGGTCCTGGGTATCGAGGTCGACCTCCCGTTCGACGTCCCAGGGGGTATGCCGTCGTTTAGGAAGACGCTAGCACTGAGCTTCTTATTCAAATTTTGGACTGCTGTCTCCGTCGAGTTGAACATCCCGATCAATGCTGAAGCAACTTTAACCGCATCTCCGGAAGATATTTCTGGAACAATCCATCGTCAGCCCAGTTCAGGACGCCGAGATAATTCGGTTAGTTTTGCCTGTTTGTTCTGAAATAAATTCACTTAGCGCCACATAGGACCCATACGCACAAGAAGTCGTCGGAAAGCAAGAACCCCACCTATCAGGCCTCAAACACGTCACCGGAGAAGCGGTATACGTCGACGACATGCCTACCTTCCATAACGAAGGCTTTGGCGCCCTCGTCCTGTCCACACGCTCGTACGCCAAAATCATTTCCGTTGATGCTTCAAAAGCGCTGGCCATGCCAGGGGTCCACACGTTCGTCTCGCATACGGACCTGCCCTCACCCAAAGCAAACTTCTGGGGCTCCGTTGCTCTGGATGAAGTGTTCTTCGCCGTGGACGAAGTGACAGCGCATGGACAGCCAATCGGAATGGTCGTGGCAAAAACCAAAATTTTGGCTCAGAAAGCAGCAAGAGCTGTGGAGGTTGTTTATGAGGACCTTGGGCCACCAATTTTGACTATTGAACAGGCAGTAGAGATGGGCTCTTTCTTTCAGCAATACGACCGGAGGATCGCAAGGGGTGAGAACATCGAGGGTGTGTTCAATACCGCCGATCATGTGGTCACAGGGAGTACAAGAATTGGGGGGCAGGAGGTGAGTGGCTTCCGCTGAAGGCAACATTCAGCTTATCCTGTTGTGCAGCATTTCTACCTGGAGACAATGGCTTGTCTTGTGTGAGTACCTCTATCACGTACTAACCTCAATCATATTATTCAACGCCATCATTATAGTGTGCCAAAATTCGAGGGTGGTGAAATGGAAGTGTTCTCGTCGACTCAAGCGCTGACAGACTGTCAACACTGGGTTGCACAGGTAAGTTCTATGTTAACAAGCTAGACCTATGCTGACGGGCTCCCGAAGGTTACTGGCGTACCTCGAAACCGCATCGTAGCTCGAGGCAAACGCATGGGAGGTGGCTTTGGTGGCAAGGAGACTCGTTCGTCTCAGGTGCATTATGACCGCGTCATTAATGCCTCCTTTACGGTCGCTGATGGTTCGATTGCGACAGCTTTCAGCTATCGTTGCTGTGGCAGCAAAGAAAGCAAAGAGACCAGTGCGCTGCATGCTCGACCGCTCCGAGGACATCCAAACAACTGGCCAACGTCATCCCTTTCTTGTCAATTGGAAGGTCGGCTTCACTTCGGAAGGCAAAATCCTTGCACTCCAAGCCAATCTGTATGCGAATGCAGGGTATTCTCTTGACCTCAGCGGCGGGGTAGTCGACCGTGCGCTTGCCCACATTGAGAATTGCCTGTACATTCCAAATGTCGATGTTCGTGGAAGGTGCTGCAAAACGAACACCGTTTCGAACACGGCCTTTAGAGGTTTTGGCGGTCCTCAGGCGCGTACCTGTTGCTATTTTCACTGTCATTAGGCTTACATGCAGGTCAAATTGCAGGGGATGACCGTGGCTGAACACTATGTTGAAGTCATCGCTGACAAACTTGGCCTAGATATTGATTACGTCCGTGAGGTTTGTCTTAAATGCTATCTGCTATCGGAGGGTATCTAACTCTTTCATGTAGATGAACCTATACAAGGAAGGCGAGAAGACACCGTATCATCAAAAGGTCCGTTACTCGTGTTGGAAGAAACCCCACTAAGTCTGTTGGAACGCGATCTTAACAGGTTCTTGACTGGCATATCCCCAGACTACTGGCAGACTGTCGCGCTTCGAGTAACTATGACCACCGGCGTGCGGAGGTCGATCTCTACAATAAGGTCAACCCCTAGATGACTGTTAATCATCAACACAGGCGAGGCTTATCCTTTTCTGCACAGGAACACAAATGGCGCAAACGTGGAATAGCTCTTGTGCCCACCAAGTTTGGGGTATTTATCTGATTCCTTTTGCATGCAACACCTGGAGCTAACCACCATTATTGGAAGCTTGGCTTTGGGTACGTTAATATATTTTCATTTAGTAGTCGCTCAGCCTCGCCGTACTTGGCAGAGTCAAAGTCTTAAATCAGGCCGGAGCGTTAATTCATATCTACCTGGATGGTTCGGTCCTCGTTGCTCATGGGGGGACTGAAATGGGTCAAGGTAGGACTAGCTAGTTAACCTGTACCGATAAGCTTAACGTACATGCGTGATGATATTTTTTGTAGGTCTCTACACAAAGTATACGCAGGTCTCATTCAGTCTTCTGTATGCTGTTAACACTGCAGTTCAGATGTTGCCAAATCGCTGCTCAAGAGCTGCGAGTACCATTAGAAGCTGTTTTCACCTCGGAGTCGTCGACTTCAACTGTTCCCAGTAAGTCTATCTTTTGAGTTCACAGCCTTGTCCCTCAGATACCTTAAGACACCGTGGCCACCGCGGCATCTTCTGGTAGCGACTTCAATGGGTATGCGGTACACAATGCCTGTGTTGAGCTCAACAAACGGTTGGAACCATATCGACAAAGGCTCGGTCATGATACCCCTATGGCTTCTCTTGCCGCTGCCGCCTGGGGGGACCGGGTATCCCTGAGTGCAACAGGTTACTTTCAGGCACCAGGAATCAACTATGAATGGAAGCAAGTGCCCTTTTCCTTAGTATACTCGACCCTTTCTTACCCCGTCTAGCAACATGAAAGAGACTGGTAACCTCTTTATGTACTTTACGCAAGGTGTCGCTGCGACCGAAGTGGAGGTTGACACACTGACAGGAGACCATACTGTCCTGCGGGTCGACATCCACGTCCATACCCATTCAATCCGTTTGTTTCTCGTGCACTGACGAGGCTTCTGTAATAGATGGATGTCGGCAAATCATTAAACCCCGCTATTGATTACGGCCAAATGTGAGTACGCTTGCCCTTTTTGTAATTGAATGTCCCTTATGTCCTTATAGTGAAGGTGCTTTCGTACAGGGTCAAGGGTTGGCAACTATCGAAGAGTCTTTATGGCTTCGACACAACGGCGCGATATTCACGCAAGGCCCAGGTATATTATTCTCCAATGATTGAGCTTCCACTAACGGTGAGGACGCAACCAAGGGGCCTACAAGCTCCCTGGCTTCTCCGACATTCCTCAAGTATTCAATGTCTCGCTTCTCCGAGACGCTGAATGGCCTAACCTTGGCAGCATCAAGGTACGTCAGTTACTACCAATTCCGTCTGATCACTTAATTTCCGTGCGGCAGGCTTCCAAGGGTATCGGTGAGTTATTCTCAGATTAATATAGTGTCAAACTGAATGCGTTTGACGTGACAGGGGAACCACCGCTCTTCTTGGGTGTATCGGTAGCTCTCGCCATCCGTTATGCTTTAAAATCTGCCCGTAAGGACGCAGGGATCACCGAAATGCAAGAATTCAGACTGCCCATGACAAGCGAGCGGATCAGAATGGCAGCTGGTGATTTCCTGTCGCAGCAAGGCATGGTCGTGGAGAAGGAAGGGAGTAAAGGCAGTTTCTTCGTTCATATCTAGAATGAGGTCACAGAATGATGCAAACACGGATTTCCCCTTGAAGCTTGCTTGAAGCTTCAAGGTCAAAATTACGTGTCATAAATTCAATAATTACATACAGTATTACACCCCCATGGGCCCACCTCTAATATGTAAATTTCGACAACTACCACAGCAAAACTTCTAGGATTTCTATTTCCCCGCATGCGCACATATCCGTGACTCAGGTTATACTTATACACCCACGATGCAAAGTGGTCAACATTGCTATAGTGCTGCTATCCCACTAGCAGATAGTTTCGCTCGTTAGATCAAACTCATTTCGCAATCAACGATAATTATAATGCTGGGGAACAACAAATATGCTGCTATCTACAACGGCAACAAGTTTTTATAACATTAGAAAAAAAAAGGTAAAACAAAAAACTCACCATAACTACTACTTGACTGGAGCAAATGACTTTCTAATCCAACTTCGATTCCAACTTTTCCGCCTTTTCGTTCAGCTCATTCGCCTTGTCATCGGCCTTCAAAGCCTTGACTTTGGCATTCACTTTCTTGCGATGACGGTAGGCCTTCGTGCCAGGGATGTACTTCTTGAGGCCCCCACTGCCATAAATGAATGGTTGAGGCATGATATATTGTCAAGCAAAAATCGAAATACACTCACAGGAATCGAGGCCTGACAATAAAATTAGTACGAACTTTAGAACGGAACGGAACGAACGCACTCAAAAAGAAACTCATCATAGTCGTAGTCGTAGTCATGATCATGACCATGATGATAGGCAGGAGCATAGTCATAGTCATGACCATGATGATAGGCAGGGGCATAGTGGTGATGATGGACATGAGCTGGGTAGTATTCACCACCAAACTCTTCAACTGCGTAGCTAACAGCGTAGGCTGTAAGATTAAAAGTGCAGACAAGAATCGAATGGACTAACCGGTCGCCACGGTGGTGGTGGCAAGGTGCAGCCTCAGACACTGTGAGGGCGACTGCTGCTGCTAGAAGGTAGGATGTTAATTGCACCATGTTGATTTATGCGAAAAAAAGTTCGAATCAAACGATATGGGGAGTGAGACCAGCTGAAGAACATGATACACAACATTGGCCCTTATATACTCGGACGAGAAGGCCGAGACTGGGCGCGTGACTGTACGCAAGCGGTTACGAGATCTGACTGGTTGGTCCAGAGAGCACAGCAACCATCATCGATCTTGTGCCGTCACCGAACAACATGTTTCAGCCTTGGCGCTTTGAACCTTAAAGGTTAGTACAGTAATGGTGCATACTGTAAAGGTTGGCAGCGTTCGAAGTAGACGTCATTTCGTTCCCAGGTTGCAATTTTCAGAGTGCCCCGTCTACTACTGAAATTTATGTCAGATATCTAGGAGACAGAGACCTCCTACCACGAGTACGGCATAACATCAAACGTGTTCGGCCGCAGTACGTTTTCGGCTCCTCAAAAGTTTGCCTATTAGTCCGCAGTAAGCCCTAGAAGATCGCATGACATGATAGAATTTGATGAGCCTGTTGACAAGCACTGAGGTGTCGTAAACTGATGATTCATCTTTCTTGTGATAAGCTACAGCTCCGGGGTATCTCATTTACGCTTCAGTTCTCTGGCGAGCCGCCAACACATCACGAATGCGATCGCGGCTGAAACACCTCCCACCCTGGCTCAGAATCACGATGTCAGTTACATTCCACCTAATCCATTTGGCCACTTACTGAAATATAATAACGACTGCATTTGGTCCGTCGTATGGTGGTACCACCTCTTCCTTTGTCAGTAAGATACCCGTAGTATTATTTGTATTGATGTTAGTGCCAGCTGGAACGTCGCCACGGATAACAGATTTCCTGGGGTCGAAGATGGCGAAGATGATGGAGGAAAGTCCAGTTACAAGAAATTGTGGAACTACGACAAAGATATTTTGAATGCCCTAGGAGGACATAAAAACGTCGTCGGGAACCTTGAAAAGACATGATATGAAACGCACCAGGATAACGCCAGCCTTCGCACTGAGCTCCGTTCTCGAATCCATACCCGTAGCGTCAATATCTTGTTATTCGTCACGAAATGATGTATGTTAGGATGACTTTGTTGAAAGTCGGAATGATGAGTCTATGTACCTAGTTCGATCTGCCCCTCGTCCAGAGACATCGACCGTTGTCGCCCGTCAAGGTCATCAGGGTTGTAATCATTATCGACAAGGAACTGTCTCTCCTCATCCTTGCATTCATCAGGATGAGGAATGCGAGTATCGGCTAGTTTGATAGATTTGTCGTTGCCATTCGATGTTGAATCTGTGAGGATAGCTTCACCTAGCTGCACAGCATATTTATGATCAGATTAAGGTAACATAGACGAAGTGCCCTACTAATGATGAAGGCGCCCAGATCCCGACTGCCCAAGAGAATCCGGTGATAGTTATCAATACGGTCGCCCCGAATACACTCGATGTGAATCTGCGAGGGCAAAGATAAATTAAAGCATGCACATTGTGTGATGACACGCAAATAACGCACAAAGTACCTGCCATACAAAGAACAAAAATTGCAAGCGAAAATGCCCACAACGTCGCAAGATGGATCTGGATTCCCGCTCTCTCTAGCAAGCCCACTTTCTTCTGTATTCGGGAACCCGCCGAACTCCCTCTCTCGTTCCTTCCTCTCGTTTCTTTTGCTTCGATAACAAAAAATGGCAGCACAATATTTGACCCGAGGGAGAGAACAGAACTATAGAAGAGCGCACGAGAACCAAGGCGAGTCGCTTCTGCATCGAGAGCAAGGATGTCACTGTTTGAAGGAGAAGGAGGCAGAAGGTGGGATCGTTTGTGTAGTTCGCCAATGTAGAGACTTGTGTAGAAAAGGACGGGGAACCATGCCAACGAGGTGCTAGCGAAAGTGTGTTCATATAGATAGGGATTACAGAATCAATCTAGAAAGCTTACAAAAAGTGGATCACATACTGTTGAGGTTGAGGTTAGTTGGGAAATATAATGGAGAACCGGATAAAACAAACAATTTGTCGTATTATCCGGGGAAAAGCCAAAGCGTCGCTGATAATTGCGATCAATCCGTGTCCGAAACCCGGACTGGAAGCCCTAAAATTTGTCAGCTACTTTGCGCGTTGGACGAAAATAATTCAACACACTTTGATGTTATCATTTTCTTCTCTTTGACACAGAAGGTTGTCAGCATTTGAGTGGCGACCAAGATCATAGCAGCTATAACGGACAAAACTTCCAGCTGACTTTTTCCTAAGGATGGGAATATACGTGGAAGGTCAATATTTCCGCTTAAGAGCCAAAATAAAGAAAAATACAACGAGGGTCAGCAGACTGGATGATAAGGGGCTAAAGAACGCATACACAAAGAAACCTGCCATGCCGCCTACACCGCTCATACACGCCGCCCAGGCATTGCCACTGGATTGTTGAGAGACAGAGAGTGTGTCTACAAGAAGGGCGCGATTCATAGCTTGCACTAAGAGTACGTGTCAACTGTAGGTTAAATATATAAGGCTAACAAAACTTACCTGCATTTATAGCAAAATCGATACAGTAAATGGACGCCACGGCAAGCCACACCGTTAACACGTCATTCTGGAAAGTTAAAACAAAGGGAGCATGAAAGAGAGGAGAAGCTTACAGAAGATGTTCCGAGTCTGGTGAAAACGCTGGCAAATGGGCGGGTGAATCCCAGCAAGAGTACAGCACCTGTGCTCAGCAGGGTACCACCAACCATGTACGGTCGCCGTCTGCCAAAACGGGATTTTGAGGCGTCACTTAAGACACCTATCGAGCGAATAATTCAGAGCTCCGTCTGCAGCGTAAACAAATGCAATTAACCAATTACAGGCTGCACGATTAGACCAGAAAGGGGTCCTGCGAGGAAGACTATGGCCATCCATGATTTGGTCAAGCCGAGCGATAACAGATACGGCGATGCTTTCATTTCGAGTTAGATGTGTGTGGGTCATTCGTAAACGAAAGAACTTACCATTTGACATTTCGACAGACCACAGAATTCGGGTTCCGATACTACATATCGTTATGACAAAGAGATGGGCCCATTGGGGCCCTAAAATTTTTGATACGCCTGACCATTGGACGTCACTGTTGAACTCTGTTCCCCGGGTGGCTGAAGGCGACGTAGAAAAACCAGTCATGGATGAAATTGGTGAGCGACCGAGCAGTCTTGAAAGTAATAAAGTACGTCGACATTGATGCCAATTTGATGGGTACCTTCAAGTTTGAATTTATTTACGCCTGTTTAGATCTGGCGCTTGACACTTAGCAGCGCTTAGCGCCCATAGTGAAACTTGAAAGACACTCTATATGACGAGGGGAAACTTGTCCTGCGCAACAGCCAATGGTACTTCAACATCTCAGCCATGGTTGCTAATTTAGTGCTGAAATTTCCCCGAGAATCACATCAACGTCTCACCAAAGTCTCGTCACAATTGCAAATAGACTAAATTTGCAAATACACGTACTCAGTGCCCCATGTTTGTCGTCTTTCCTCTCCAACTCACCCAACGCTCGTGGGTGAGGTGAAGATACACACTATCGCACCATCCTAAATGTGTTTCAAATGTCTTCTCGGCTCTTCCATGCTCTAAAAATCCGAATTTCCCCATGAGTTTCAAGCAACGCTCGTTCCGCGGATCGACGTCCGCCTTGAGTGTTAGATGATTTGAGACCAGTGAACTACCAAGATTTGCTCCCGGGCCAGCATCGACAGAGATCGTATTGAAAATATGCTCCAATACAGCTTCGAGAGCCTCCGAGGCGTATCCTTTCCCCCAATATGTTGTGCTCAGTATTAACCCAACCTCAGAGCCATTCCAGCAGCCCACTTTACCGATGGCACCGGGAAGAGATGATTGTATCTCGATTGGTGGTGTAGAGTTTGATGAAGATGCTGGCATAGAAACTGCAGGACAAGCCAGTTCCTGGGAAGCCGAAGTGGTTCTGAGTTCGATAACAAAATCTCTGACCCCATTGTATGGGGACTCAATCATGCTATCGAGCCATGTTTTTGACTGGCTAATGGTTGTGTGTGGGGCGTTTGACCTAGAAAATACATGAGGAACTAATCTATGTAAAATAAATATGGGTTAACGTACCAGTACTTCATGGTCTCTTCCTGGGAGAACAAGCCATGCAACTCGTCCAGATCGGAAGGTCGTGCCTCACGGAGAACAAGACGAGACGTTTGTATCATTCAAGTTGTTTGTTTGTCTCGAAGCCCGATGCCAAACACAATCACATGTATAACTTGCATTTTCCCGTCACACAGTTCCTTCTTTAATCACTGTAAGTCTTCTACTGTAATATCACTCATTACTCGGTCACTAATATTAGGCATTCGGCCTCTGACTCGGATAAGATGTACCTTCTTACTTTCTCTTTAATACTTTTTGCCGTGGTTTAAGGGATGGCCCGTAGAAACACGGGATCGGGACCTGATCGCGACGGATTTATGGCGGACTTGTCCATTCTGTCGTTGCCCCTAGGTTTGTACGCCGGATAGCCGGTAACCACTCGATCGAATCTGGTTAATTATTCTACACTTTTCAACTGTTAATTAACGTTAATTAACTCTTAGCGACATTCTGGTAGAGTTACTCTGGTTTCATGTTGGGGTGATTGTGCTGCAACTTTCAGGTCGGAACGCCGAACGGAATGCCACTAGGTGCCTCACGGTGTTAAGATGAACTCTAGTCTGATAGGATCGCAACATCCGAGTCCGTCCCATCCCATTCAATCTCTGCTGCTGGTCGGCTTTGCTTCACGTCTTTCTCTCCTGATGCACGTTAAAGCTCTATACATCATCGCCCTTTTTGTTTTGCATGTCCTCGGCGCTCCCATGTTTTATGGCTCACAGTTTCCGATAATGGCCAGGGTGATCTAACAAGCCGAAACAATCTTGTCTGCACATCTCATGTCGGACACCATTTCTAGGCTATTCCCACTCTCAGGCCCGCTCATCGCCTACTGGCCACTGCCACTCAAAGTACTAGTTACAGGGTGCCTGCCGCATACGGAAAAATTCATCTCACATCGCATTCACCGGCACTTCACGACAATACGGTATGGCATACCTCTAAACCGACCGAGTTGAAGCATAACGGACAGTCACTCGCCGTATCGCATACCTTTAATTTCAACAGATTGAAGTTTAACGCACAACATGAAACCTCTAGCCGGCCACCTGTTGCAGGTGAGGGCGTGCATTGCCCTCTCCGTCCAGACGGTAGATACAGCGCCACCGTCTGCCATCTTAGTTCAAATACAATGCCAACGGGTCTGGTGACCATCAGAACACTTGAGACTTACCTTTACTAATTATATTTCTTGATACAGTCGGCTCTGTGGTTCACCTTCTACATTCTGATAGCGAGAACCACACATCCAAAGTACACTTCACGATTGGGGATCAAATTGGAATTGGAAGATGGGGAGCGGTCTACCATGTTGCAAGTCATAACTTGAGTGGCGACTACGGCAACCTCGTGGCAAAAAAGTTTTTCGAGCCCAATTCGTTCCACGAAGAGGAAATAAGGAATCTCCGTAAAGTCGGTCTGCTCCGTGCGTCGGGGGAGCATAATGGTCAAAGTTGGATCATTATGGATGAAGTCAAAGGTAAACCCTTGCGAAACACGGATACTTGGCGGAACGCAAAACCATGGCAGCTGGTTGACATTGAGAAGAAGGCACGCGCTCTAACAGGTGAGGCTCGGCTGTATCACGCTCAAAAACATGGTTTAGTCCATAAGTGCATCTCATTGCCAAAAATGTCGTTTACTTGCTTATGTTGACTTCTAGCGATCTGCATCAAGGAAACGTTAGATTCGAAGAGAATACCAATATCCTTACCAAGGCCAATCTACTAGACTGGGGTGACGCCTTACCGGCACCAAAAAAATTAACCCCAGTGCAAACCTATACCATTGTATCGTGTCATATTGTGACCTCAGTGTTCATTCATTGATATATAATCTATAGCGCCACTTGATCTCGGCGCACTATCTCAAGCGGGGCTTTCCGTAGACCGGGTTACAACATACTTCGACTTGAGTTTATCGATCACCAGTTATGTCCATTGTCCGAATCACGGAGAGGAGCCCTACTGCAGCAGGAATTGCGTTGAGGAATATTGGCAAGCCTTGTAGTCATAGATACTTCAATAGTCAAAGTCCTTATCTTATGAATGTGCATCGTTCAAAAAATTTATCATCGACGGCAACCAAATACATAAGTTCTTCACAAACATTACGATTCTGAATACATAGAATGTTATACGCCTAGCGAACCAAAACACTGCAGTCACAGCCTGGCGCGAGTCTAACTTACAATTAAAAATTAAACAAGTAGTCGACAACGTCTAAGTCAGACGGTAGTCAGCAATCAGGAGATGCAGAAAGGAAAATAGTCCATACTCTAGCAGTAGTCCCGTTCAGTCTTGGAGCACTACTCCAATTGTAGCATCGGGATGTTTGATCATACGGTTGACAATGTCGATAAGCTTCTTTTTGATCATCTCGATGTCCGCCGCACTGAAAATTCTGTGATCGTATTTCAGGCGCAGCACATAGCCACCGATGTACTTGAAGATCTCCAGCATTAAACCATAGTTCATCTCCTGTCGCACCTTTGAAAGGCTCATGACACACCACCGCATATGGTCTACTGATGACGATGACGATGGTTCGAAGGGTTGGAAGAGGAACAAGCACTTGTTCTGCGCAATCGTGAAGTCCTTGCCAAGGTGACGATAAATGTCCGTAATCGGGACATGACCATGTCGATTCGTATCCCAAAAGATCGACTGTATATCCTTAAGCAGTTTCGACAGCGGCGTTGTCTGATCAAATTGAACACGGAAAGGGAGAAAGGTTGCACAAGCGCCACTGATCAGTTGAGCGTCTTCTATGGGAATGTCTCGCCCTGTAACGAGATTATCGTAGCTGACATCGTTTTTTCCACTGAGGTGGGAGAGGAGGAGCGCGAATGCAGTCTGGTAGACAATTGGTACGGTGACACCACATTGAGGTGCGTACGAGTCAACCGAATTGTCCACCTTGACCATACTGATCGCATTGCAGACGGGTCTTGCAGTGGACGGAGGGTACGAGAATGTGCAGTCTCCCAGCTTCTTTACCCAATAATCAATGAGTTCGTCCCGATTCAGACTTCCAGTGTAGCCTATGAAGGATCGGAAATCTGCTGGTTCGGGGGTGGCCTCCTCTCGCGCCATTGAGGTAAACTGTGAATCTAGAACGCGGAGACAGGTCCCATCGTACGAGGCATGGCTTAGTCGAAATAAGAGGAACCTTCTGTTATCTGCCAACCTCAAAAGGCAGTACCGCACCCCGGGTTGACCGATTTTGAAATCTTCAACCCAGTCCTTCTGCACCATTGCTTGAATCTCCGCCTCGTCAGCGATGTCGACTTCAGTAAGAACTGGTTCGGATGAGGTTAAAACAATTTGGACCCATCTCCCGCTCGCATCTCGCATGAATGTCGTCCGAAGGATAGGATTGCGTTCGGTTAACCGCCTCGTAAGTTCAATCCAGCGATTGAAGTCTAAGTCGGAAGGAAGTTCGCGTATAGTCTGTAGAAGCCAGAATTTTTCATCACACTCCCCTAGGTCCAAAAACTCTGCCTGTCCAGGTCCGGCAGGCATAATGCAGGCTATGTCAGCCTTTCCAACCCCCGCTGCCTCAAGTTGCTGGTACAAGCTGTCGCCAGGCGTATATACGATCGTATCGTCTCCTGGTGCAGTAGCCGTGGCCAATGCCTTGGTTTTGGACGCCATGTCACGTAATGTGGGTAGGGCTAATACCTGACCTACATCGAGCCCAAATCCTGCCCGACGACATTTGCTGACGAGACTGATAGCTGATATGGAGTCGCCTCCGAAGTTGAAAAAGGAAGAGGTCGCCCCTATGCTGTCCTTATCGACACCGAGGATGTCCGCCCACAGTGACTGATGAAGATGTTCCATTTCGGTTTGAGGTGCGACGTACGGACCCTCTGCAGTCTCTCTTATAACGTATTCCGCCAACTCTACAGCCGACAGATCATTGGCTAAGCGAGTGAGCAAGACACGATTTGCTTTTCCGGATGCTGGCATGAGAGGGACATGTGATACCGGTATCCAGATTTTGGGAACCATATAGGGGGGAAGAGAAACGCCAACAAGTGTCCTGATCGACGTGATCTCGTTAGCAAATGAACCAGGTGGGAGAATTGATACTTTGTTGTCTCGATCGGGTGTCCCAATGAGAACGAATGCTGCTAGTTGCCGCTTACCAGCGACATTGATAACAACAACGCAATTGTCCTTTGCGCCATTAGTGGAGGTGATGTTTTTTTCGATCTCTCCCAACTCCATGCGATGGCCTGCAATTTTCACCTGGTTGTCAAGACGTCCAAAACATTCCAACTCGCCGCTCGGCATCCAGCGCACAAGATCCCCAGTTCGATATAGCCTCTCACCCTCCCGCATGATAAACGACTTTTCTGTGACCTCAGGGCGATTGAGGTAGCCGCGTGCAACGAATGGACCGCTTACACAGAGTTCACCTATGGCGCCGTAGGGGACAAGACGGAGGGAATTAGGTTCAAGGATAAGAGCCCCCACCAAAGCCATTGGCTTCCCGACGTTTCGCGGGTTTGAACCCTCTTTCATTTCAACTAAACTGACATATATCGTCGTTTCAGTGGGTCCATAGCCGTTGAAGAGAGATAACCTAGGCGCAAAAGTGGCCACCAAATCTGCAGTCATCGGTTCTCCACCAAGCAACATGTGGGTAAGGTTTGGAACATCTTCGGGATTAAGAAGTCGAGCTACTGTCGGTGTCAATGATATATGATTGGCTCCCGTTGAGTTGATGCACTCCGCCAAATTTGTAAGGAGTGATGACATCGGGGCAAGACAAAGTGTGCCACCTGAATATCCGTTAGAAACTCACAATCAATACCAGAAAGAAGTTCACCTTCGCTGAGCACTGTAAATATATCTCCCACCGATACGTCAAAAACGTAGTTCGCGAATAATAATGTTCGCCAATCACGACTATATCGTTCGACCTCAACCCTGTTCTTTACGAACGATGTTACCGAGTTGTGCGTGATCATAACACCCTTAGGTGTTCCCGTGCTACCAGAGGTGTATATGACATAAGCCAGATGATCTGGTGTCAGATTGTCGTTTAGGAGGTTAGGCCACGGTCCGGACAGATCGATGACGTCGACCAAGAGTGTAGGAACGCTTATGACATCAAAGACCGATGCATAGTTAGTGCTCGTGACTGCCACAATAGCACCAACATCTTTGCAGATGAACCGGTTACGCTCAGGTGGGTTGTCTGCATCCAAGGGCACGTAGCCACCACCAGCCTTCAAGACCGCATATATGGCTACGATCATTTCGATGGATCTGAGCGAGTAAGTCTCAACCAAGATCACATGAAACTACCAAGGAAAGCTTACTTATCAAGACATAGAGGGACCAACGTGTCTGGGCCGACACCTTTATCTCGCAAGAGTGATGCCAGGCAATTGGCACGGGAATTGAGTTCGTGATATGAAACCAACTGGCTACCTTCCCACTGCAAAGCGATACGGTTCGGTGACTCGTGTGCAACCCTTTCCATCGAGGTATGGAGAAGATCCTTGGTCACAGGAGCGTGAGTCGCAAGCGAACGTAGTAATTCAGCTTCAGATTCGCCTATGATGGATAACTCTGATATCTGTTTGCTGGGATGCTGAAGAAGCCACGTAAACGTGTTAACGAATTGGTCCATGATGAAATGTGCCTGCCGACTCTCAAGAGCAGAGACGAGACAAAACCTGATGCTCTCCACATTATAGGAGACCTCCAGCGTGATATATTCTGACTTCCAGATAGGTAGCTTTCCATACGTCTTGAAGAGCTGATTGGTTGACGGTGCGGACTGTTTCTCCATCACAATGTTCACCCGTGTATTGAAGAATTGAGAGGTCTGGTCTGCAGCGTGGAGTGCATCTCGCATGCCGTATTGGGAATGTTGGATCATATTCCAGAGGTTATCGTTGACGTCCTTGACATGCTGCAATGCGGTCGAATCACGCGTGATGTGTATGCGCTGAGGAACGGTCGCTAGTGTGGGCCCATTCATCAACTCAACTCCGTCAACAGCGGTATCTCGGCCAGACAATTCAGAGGCAAACGTGACGTCATCGAAGCCTGCATGAGCACTGAGAACCAAAGCCCATGCGCTGTATACAAGGGATCCGAATGTGACAGAGTGAGCTACAACAAAGTTACGTGAGAAATGATGGACTGGAAACCCTGAAACGCAAACATACCCGCTTGGAAAGCACGAGAGTCGAGAGACACAAGTCTGTCAACAACGCTATCATCTGGCTTCGGGATATGTATGGTTGATGGTTGAGCCCCGTGGAGGTATTGCTTCCAGAACTGTCTCGACTTATCTTGATCCGAGGAAAGGAGGTGTCTAATGAAAGTGTTGAACGCAGGGCGAACAATGGGCGTGTGGCCATAGTAACAAGACGCCGCATCGTCTAGATGGAAAGAGTTGGACCAGAAATCGAAGAGTGCATGGTGTGATGACACTACGAGTACCTGGGATTGCCGCAGGAACGCCACTCGCCAGAATGGTTTACCTGGCTGTATACCATGCGCTTTATCTTGGTCTTGATACAGTTCCAACGATAAGTTGACCTCTTGCCATGGGAAAGGATGGTCGACAGCAAGGACACCTTGGAGGATGGAAGCATTTGACGGGAAGAACGTTGTGCGGAGAAGCGCATCACGTCGAAACACTTGCTCAAATGCCGACCGTAAGTGGTTAATGTCGACACCATTCACATCATAGACACGTTGGTATAGGTAGTTGGTGTTTCCTCCTAAACTTGTGGCGACTACAGCCTCTTGAAACGGAGAAGAAGGATATACATCCTCAAAGGCGTTCCAATCTACCGCATCATTATCGATGGTTGGCCGATCGATCAGTGAATAGGGCTGCACTGTAGTAATATCGTGACTTCCTGCTGCTTCAAAGCAGTCGGCCAAGGCTTTAAGAGATTTCGCCCGCACGACGTCCGTCACTGCAACAGACCAGCCGATCTTTCGCAGTTC
>QLPE01000021.1:0-13976 GCA_003314125.1 Hygrophorus russula | reverse complement strand
AGAGCAGTCTTTTCCGAAAGTACCCCCGAGTCACGGGGGTTGTCATTTAGGATTAGAACTGCAAGTGTCATTCCATATCAGTAACACAGTAGCCAACTTTAGTGTCCACCGTACCTCGCATCTTTGAGGTGGTTATTCACGAAATGAGACTACAAGCAGAGCCTTTGTCAATACGACGTTTATCGACAACGATACTCAGGGTATCATACCTTGGAGGGCTTGTGTCTGATAAGGGGGATGATTCGTTTGAGCAAAGCATTGGGAAAATGCTGTGGCGTAATATACTCGTTTTTCATGCGGTGCGAGTCAGACGATATCGGAGAATTCATGGTAACGGGGATAGGTCGCCATGGCTAGAGCATCAGGGATATCATGGTAGTGATAATACCCTATGCGTATCGGTTCCATGAGGTCAACAAGGATAACGAGTGACAAAATACCTTAATGACTTGGAAAGGGTTTATTACCCGATATCTCACTAAGGCAAATCAGTCCTAAGAGGTCGGGATATATGAATCTCCTTTAGATCGTGCTTGAAGGTATTAGGCCATTTCACATCTCGCCAATGGGCTCTGATCTCTATCATTGCTTCAGGGAAGCAATGGCGTACAGCCTGGATGGAAAATTAAACCTGAGATGTAACGGCGTCCGTGGGCGAGCGCAACTATCAGACGGGCCTAGATCTCGTTAAACAATAACAATACGCAGCATTTGAAAACCTGTGGGTGAGCGCTCCACTCCGATGATGAACGTTGTTGGTCTTCCGAGTAACTTGCCATGTGGTACATGAGTTGCTTTTCTGATGCTGCGGATAACTGCATACGCAGTTCAGTAATACCAGGGTTTCACGCTCTTACCGGCGGAAATGATTTTTTCAACTTCTGATTCCAACGAACGTAAAACACGTGCCAGTGAGTACACGGAAAAGTTGAGCCTTTAACCAGATTCGGCAGTAGGCCTGTGACATAAGTGGCAGTGCTTGGTACCGTGGTGACTTGGGCGCTGGAGCGCTGGAGTGAAGCGATTACGATTTTCAAGGGTGGCGCGAGCGTAGGCATCAGTGATGAACCGTGTCCCAAGGACTCGGAACGTACGTTGAATTAAGTGATAGGATGTCAAGTAGCTTTTTTTTTTTTTCTTGCGGTGGATGTTAAATGATCAAGCAGTACGGTAGCTTCCGTTCCTCAGTGTGGATGTCAATGTCAAGCAGTATGATAACTCCTTGTAGACTTAGAGTCCATGTAACCCAATGAAGTATCATAATGTACCACTATCAATGACATTATGGTATCTAATTGTCGGTACGCTCTATATTTCCTCAGCCTTCTCTTTCTTCGCCTCGAGCCTCTTCTTTCGCCAGGCGGGAACGAATTCAAGACCTCTAAGCATGACAACCGACAGGCCATACACCACCCCAAACACGATAGCGGGTATCGTACCCAGATGGAAGGCTTTGACCAATGCGTCAAGAATCCGGTCCGAATACTGAGGATACAACGCATGGTTATCTGCAAGGCCCAAGCCCTGGGCAAGAAGGTTGTCAGGGACGATACCACGAAGATCGTTTGTGAAACTAGTTTCAAAGATAGCGGTAAGCAACGCCGTTGCGAATGTGCCTCCAAGCGTACGCAAGAATGCGAGGAATCCGCTTATCCCCGCAACTTCTTGCGGTTTTACCGACATCGGTCCTACAATCATCGAAGGTTGGTAGAGAATTCCGGATCCCAGGCCCCACAATGCCGAGAAAATAATCACGACAACCGTAGGAGTGGTACGGCTAATCGTGAAAATGAGTCCTGCGCCCACCGTGTAGAGCGTCGCGCCAAGGAGTCCTACGAGACGTATTTGTCCCGTTTGCGAGATGAGATTTGCTCCAAACACGGACGAGATACCCACACCAAGCGTAAGTCCAAACATCTGTAGACCCGAGGTCACAAGCGAGGAGCCCTTGATATCGATAAAATATCGAGGAAGGAAGAACACGGCGCCGAAATGCCCAGCACCAGTTAGAAAATTGATGATGCAAGCGATGTGAATGTTGTGGAGTTTAAACAGATGGATGTCGACGACAGGATTTTTGGCGTACTTGAATTCGTAGACGACAAAAACAGGAATGATTACAGCACCGATCACAAACATTGTAATAATGGGAGCCGACTAATAGAACCTGATAAGCTAGGAATGACAAATTGATGCACTGCGGACTCACACGCCACGGAAATTCCTTGTTTCCCATCTCAATCGGTATGCAAATCAATGCCGCAATAGTGACTGCCAGGACAGATCCAACCCAATCAACGTCCTTAAGCTGAGCGATGATGCCGACACTTTGCTTCCGATGGGGAACGGGGTAATTCATGGACTGTGAGGCGATGCCAAACGTAAGTCCAATCAGAATGAGCGTCATCCAGAACAGCCACCTCCACGTCGTGTGAGTGGAGACGAGCGCTCCGATCACTGGTCCAAAGGCAATGCCGAGTGATAGGGAGAGATTGAAGAACCCCAACCACAGGCCTCGCGTGTAAGGAGTGGTCAGATCGATGATAATGATTACACCAACTGTTTGACGACCAGCAGCGCCAATGCCTTGTAACACCCTTGCACCGATCAAAGATCGCATTGACTGTGCGAGTGCGGACCATAAAGAACCTGACGCAAAAATGAGCAGTGTCCCGTTAAAGACGACAGCTCTGCCAAATATGTCGCTGAACCTCCCGAGCAAGGTCTGCGTGACGGTGAAACCGAGTAAGTAAGCAGTGGTAATCCAATTCTGGTTAGATGCGCTGTGGAAATCTTGACCAATGACGTGCATGGACGTAGTCGCGTCCGTCTCGTTCAAGAACGCGACGAAATTGCCCACCCAGATGGAGCACATAATCAAAAAGAACTTGGTAGAGGATAGGGAAACTGAAGGTTTGGTTGGAGGGGATGAAGGGGTAGAGTTCTTCGTGTCGACATTGGGCACATCGGAAATGCGCTTTTCGTCAAGGTTGTGCAATGTGGGGTCTGAGGCAGACAATCTGGTATTTTCAGATGACATGATGAACAGTGAAGAGTCTGTCTCTGGGAATTAAAATGAACCTTGACTGCCCTTGCGCTCTAAAAGTAAACAAGCATTCAGCCTGCCAAAAATATGGAACTGTATTGGTAAGTTCAACCGCTCATGAGTAAGAAACCCGAAAGGAGCTGTAGCCATGTTCAAGTTTGGAACGAACTTTAGAAAGGTGAGCGCATAGCGTGGTCACGCTACAAACGTTTACGCTGCGGCAACGGTTCCGACTCGGAATCCAGGGAATGTGCCGTCATCATCGGGTCTGCAACGATATCGAGATAATCAGCGCCGAAAAAGAGGACTTTGGATTCTATTGCGGTGGTTCAGCACGGGGCAAATCATGATGCGACGGTCCTGGATCCGGGAATTATCGGCGAGCAACGACAATAAGTATTTCCATTGTAATCTCCATGCTACTTCAAGTAGTATACATTTAACCATAAGGCGCCGATGTCGATCTTTTACCCCAATCATCGCTGCGGTGCAACGCCACAAAGCATAAGCACCCGGCCATCTCATGGTCAACCAAACGAATCCTATACTCCGAAATGACTTAAAAAATGCCCTCATACTTTCGCATCTACACTGCCCATGATGAATTCGTCTACCGAAAGTCAATCTTCAGTTACTGCTATCGCCACTCACTGGCTAACATCATTCCAGAACGCATGCCACGACCTTTCGCAACTGGGCACAAACAAAGATACCGCCCTGGATGCCGTTGTCGCCCAGTTCTTACCCAACGGATGGTGGCGTGACGCCCTCTGTCTGTCGTGGGATTATCGCACACATGAGGGCGCTTCAAACATAGGCAAATTTTTGCACCAAGACAGTCGACTTGCAAACGCAGGTCTTCACGACTTCAAGGTTGACCCAGACACCTCGCTGGGTGGCCCAATTTTAAAGACGGTGCAGTACGAGCAGGCTATTGCACTCGACATCGTCGAATTTAGCTTTCGCTTCCAAGTGACTTCTCCCCCTGGACATGGACGCGGCTTGGCGCGGCTCTCAAAGGTGCCCAACGCGCTTGGAGACGAATGGAAGGCGTATATTGTCTATACAGCCCTGGAATCGATTAAAGGACACGAAGCACCTCATAGCGCTCCTTATGGCCACTACGAAGGCCATACAAGATCCTGGGATGACGTCCATGCCGAGGAAATGGCCGAAATTGAAAGGAATCCGACCGCCGTTGTCGTCGGCGGCGGCACCGGTGGACTCATGATGGCAATGCGTCTTCGTGATATTGGCGTAAAAGTCCTAGTTATCGAGAAGAATGTAGCTGTCGGTGATACTTGGCGCAATAGATATGATCTGTTGACACTCAATGTACGGGTCTTATCTCTCTTCCGAAGTCTTGCCACTCATTTATATACATTCGTTAGACCCCGAATAGCCAACTTACCCGTAAGACCTATCTAATCTACTTTGAGAGCCTCTCACCCTTCTTTTCCTAGTTCCAAAGCATCCATTTCCCAAGAATATGCCGCTGTTCATACCGAAGACAAAATTCGCGGATTACCTCCAATTCTGGGCCCATAACCAGGAGATACCAGTCTGGACGTCTGCTGAATTGATGCCAAACCCGACGTATGACAAGAAAACCGGAACTTGGACGATTGAAGTCGATCGCAAGGATGGAACGGTTATTCTTCATCCGAAGCACCTTGTCATGGCTACCGGACTCGCTTCTCAGCCTGCGATTCCCGAGCTATCTGGCATTGAAAACTTTGCAGGGACCGTGCTTCACTCTCACACATTTAAGAACGCCAACTCGTGGAGCGGCAAGAAGGTTGTCGTCATCGGAGCGGTGCGCATATCAATTTCTCGTTATCAGGCGTATACTTATTGTTTTGTCATAGGGCGTATCTGGTACAGACGTTGCTCTAGAAGCTGAAGCGCGTGGCGCAGACGTCACTATCTTACAGAGGTCACCCATGTAAGTACGTCTGTTGCCACTCATTCTCCTGCTAAATATGTGATAGGTGCGTTCTCCGTCAGAGCACCCTGCTACAATCGATTACAACGATATGGCCTCCTCACCGTCCCGTCGAGGACTCAGATTTCCTGATGCATGGAAATCCGATCAACTTGACTATGAGACTTTGTGTTGATGTCATCACGCCTAGGCTGCAGGCCAAAGAAAAGGATCTTCATGACGCCCTTAGAGAGAAAGGCTTTCTGATTGGATGGGGAGAGGAGATGGGAAGAGGCCCGGTGGGTCAGCTAGGGCTCCTTTATGCTCAGGCCGGCGGCTTTGGTGAGTCAACCATGTCTTAAGTATCTCACCCCTGAACAAACTGTCCTCAGTGTCCGACGTGGGTTGCTGCCAGAAGATTATTGATGGTAAAATAAAAATTAGATCCGCTGTAAACGTCACCCATGTCGAAGAACGTCATATACTGCTCAGCGATGGGACCAAGTTGGAAGCAGACGTTCTTGTATTTGCGTATGTTCTAATCTAGTACCACTTCACGGACAAGCGTGCTAATTATTTCTTTAGTACCGGTCACAAGAATCCGCGAGCATTATTGACTCATCTATTAGGTGACGAAATAATGCGGGACACCGCTAAGATATGGAACTTTGACTCTGAGGGAGAGTTCAATGGTGTTTACAGACCTACTGGTCATCCCGGTCTTTGGTTCGCTCTAGGCATTCACAACGAAATGAGGTATCTCAGTAAATTCTTGGTGAGTGTGTCAGAATATGTCCATAGAAGAATATCTTACCGTGGACCAAAGGCTCTCCAAATCTTAGGGCGTGAGCTTGGACTAGTTAATCTACGATAGATGCGGGCCCTGTCGGGAGCAGTCGAATACGAACTATTCGTGTGTTTCTACAGAACTTGATTGTTTATTTGTCATCGTGATTTTACTAAATGGTACAAATATAAATGGGGGGAAACGGAGTAGGCTGTAATCAGAAATCAGAAAAATTGTACTTTGATGGTGACTTTTGCACCCCGACGATAGCCGGCCACTAGGGCCATTTCCTTGCCCCCTCATCTTACGCTCCTATCAAGGAAAAGACACGTGGAAGATGTAGAAAGGGATCCAGTACTAGTGCAAGTTCTCATGGGGTCACACCTCGTGATGTGACATACCGCGTATATATAAAGACTATCACATGTTTTTCCCCTCCCTCAGTTGTACTACATACTAGCTGGTCCCTTTGGGACCTTTAGACTGTGCTTTTTTAGAGAAGTGGAGGCATAGAGATGTATGTAGTTATAAAATTGTGCTCTCTTGTTTCATGGTAGTTAATGGGTTTGTGAACTTAGGTGCTTTTTAGAGAAGTGGAGGCTTAGAGATGTATGTAGTTACAAAAGTTTGCTCTCTCATTTACATGGTAATTAATGGGTTTGTGAGTTTAGGAAATGGGGATGAATATGGGTCAGGCCCCTTATCTGAAATTCTACAGATGAAACTGGTTCAGTAGAGCCCATGATATGTGCTATTGTGTTATTTTGCTTAGAATTTGGACTGTACCTTGGGAATTAAATAGGTAGTGAAGGTTGTGACCAGTGTTATTGAGAACAAGGAGAAAAAGATAGTATGTTCCATTGTTAGTGTTATGAAGGAACAAAACATGAATATGAGTGTGGTACAGAGGATGTTAGGCTTCAATGTTGGAATAGGGGTTGAGTAGGTGTTGTGGCATCAGGAGGTGGTAGTGGATCTGTCAAGAGAGTTTTCTGTTTGAGCCCCCCATGAAGTTTTTTTTTTTAAGTGGTGATCATGCTATCTTGCCTGTCATGTTTAGTACATATTTTGGAATGGTTTCAGGCTTACTAAGTAAAGTTTGTTTAAAAAAAATAGTTTTGGCTGGACTCAGAGTAAGTGAGGGTTGGCTCAGTTTTGTGTTTGTCTGGTACTTTGGATGGTGAGCACTGTCAATAGCATTTGGAAAAAGTAAGAAGGGGAATTGGGGACTGTCTGCAAGAGAGGCAAGGATGATTAGTTGTTCAGGAACATTCAAGGGAGATATGAAGGTAAATGTGAGTGTTAACAAATTGTTTCATTGTTATTTTCAGGAAAAGGTATCTGTTTTCTTCTCTGGTGAGACAGTTGAATAAACTGATTAGGATAGGGTGTTTGTTATTTCAACTGAAAGAAATATCAGTTATGAAACAGCACATGGTCTGATTGGGTATAGTGTATGGCCTGGGTTTTTATGTTAAAAGAGAGTTGTTGCTAAGTGAGAGTGGTAAGTGTCATGCATTGTGCCTTTCCATATCCTGGAAGTCACTCACCTGATCTTCAGGTATTGTACTTTGCAATCTGTGGTCACCATTGGAAGTACATGCCATGGTTTGCAGTTGTATATACAGTCATTCTTCATGTCTCAGTATCAGATTGCTCTGGCATAGTACATCTGTGAGGATACAGATATTTTATTGGAGTCATTGTTAAGTTGTTGTGGTGTTGTGATGGGTTCCATGGTATTGTGGGTGTTGACACCATGTGTGACCTGGGGCGCAATCAGTACCTAGCTCCCCTTCCATATAAGGGGATTTGTAGGTGGCCCCTGGGGAGCCAAATAGATTAAGCCATGAAAGAAATAGAGGGAACAACTTAACCTGATTCCACTTGTTCTTGCAAGCATCTAGAGTCTTTGGCACACCTTTTGATGTAAATTTCTTCATATGTGCAGCTGCTGCAGTTTATGTCACCTTCTCAAAGTTCCCCCCATCCCCAGCTACAGCCTTGTTACCTATAAGGAACTGGATGAGTTCCAATTTGTCGGAATTGGTCCAGCAAGCTTTAGCATCTTCAGACTCCCCAACTACAGTAGTGCTAGCAGGCCCTCTGTTGGGTTGGGAGGGCTGTGAAGAGGACTGGGAAGAGGCCAACTGGTGCATTTGCATCATAGTTGCCTGAGTGAGGAGAAGCCTCAAGGGATTCTGTGTCAGGGAAACCCATTGTGAACCCCTTTTTTACACTGCAAAATCCTTTGCAAGTACCCCAGGGTACTTCGCAGCACTTTCGCATCTGTTTACGTCTCTTTACGGCACCTCCCATTGTCCATAGTACATTACCTCACCCTCCATTGTCCTCTTAAGCGCATTGTGATGGACTAGTATATATACTCAACCTGGTGAGGAGATCCCTTAGGTTTTTCTCTTTGGATCTCCCTCACCAGGTAAGACCCACTTGTAGTAGCACTCTTCTTATATATACTTACTTTGGATCTCCCTCACCAGCCCTGCGAACCACTTTCACGCTTTGCTAAACATTTCGCAGTGCTGTTTAAGGTCACCCTTACAGCAGAAAAACCTCACTTCAAGTACCAGGTATAGGCAAGGTGCAATTCTGTGCTTCATAGCATTTCGCAGTGGTTCAGACACCGCCTCGCCCACCTCCTCCTCTGAAAACAGCTTCGCAGATACTCCCTCACCATCCCAGACTCTATCAGCAATGGATCAGGAGAGGATCATTGCACTAGAATCTGTGGTGATGAAGCAAAGCGAACAAATCCAAGCCACCAACACAGCGCTCCAACAAATTCTGGCAAAACTAAACAACCTCGAATTCCCAGCCCCAGCACCTCTCCTAGAAACCCCTCGTGCCCCCACACCAGCGAAACATGAACAAACACATTTGCGTCTGAAGCTGAGCACCCCAGACGACTTCAACGGTGATCGCACAAAAGGAAGGGCCTTCCTGAACTCGTGCAACCTTTACATGGCCATTTGCGATTCGGACTTCCCAGACGATCAAACCAAGATCCACTGGATACTCTCCTACATGAAAACAGGACGAGCAGCCATTTTCGCAGATTGCACCTTGTGACACAAGATAAAAACAGGAAACGACCGTTTCGCCACATATTCATCAATGACTTCTGCCCCGAAAACGAGTCCACAAACGCCCTGATGCGGCTTGAATTGGATAAGTACTTCCAAGGGCGAAGAAACATCGAGGAATACATAGATGAGTTTGAAACACCCATCGACATCGCTGGGTACACAGACAAGCTAGCCATCGTCATCAAATTCTGTCGAGGGTTAAACGCATCCATCCAAGACAAAATCGCAGAAGCAGGAAGAGACAGACCTGCAGACAACAACCCAGACTGGTATGAGGCAGCGAGACGACTGGATTGCAATCGCCTTGCCAATGAGGCCTTCCACTCTGCCTCATCGCGTCGAACAACAGCAAACCACCCCGCTGTACCTCTTGCATGAAACTTTCTCTTGCGAGCCTTTGCAGCCAACCCTGCCCCACCGAAACCCTTGCAATCACTGGCACAAGGGATACCAATGGATATCGACGCCTCCCGTGCGAAACCAACCCCACAGAACTGCTACCGCTGTGGGAAGCCAGGACACATCGCAAAGGAATGCCCCCTTCGCTATGACATTCGCCACATGACCACTGAGGAAAGAGATGACCTCCTGGAGAACCTATTGGCATCCGAAGATGTGGCACTGGAGGATTGCGAAAGCTCTCCGCAAACAGTGGTTGAGGATTTTTAGCCCAACAGCAGGTGAATAGCACGCCCCTGCTGCCTTCGCACAACAGATTCGTGCCTCTACATGTATATAATTTACCCGAGAATGAATGCGAATCAGTTCCTGCGAAAGACGTGCAAAGTCCTCCCACTCCAGCCAACCTCCCTCCCATAAATCCAAAACTTTGCAGACCCACCTCCGAGAAGCATCTGCCACACAAATTCATCATTGCAACGACCCCAAGTGAACATTCACTGACAGTGGACATTGAAATCGAATCAGCGGACAATGGAGTCTGAGTGCGAACCACCTCTCTAGTGGACTCTGGAGCCACAGGGATGTTCATCGACTCAGACTATGCTCGCACAAACCGCATCACCACACGACAGCTGACCTGCCCCATCCCGGTGTTCAATGTCAACGGCACTGCAAACGAAGCCGGCATGATCTGCGAAATCGCAGATGTCATCCTTCGCTTCGATGGGCATGCAGAGCGAGCGACCTTTGCAGTCACCCAACTTGGGAAACAATCAACAATCTTGGGATACACATGGCTTCGCCAGCACAACCCAGACATCAACTGGTCACACAAAGAGGTCCACATGACCCGCTGCCCCCCGGAATGCAATACCTGCCAATCGAAGCTGCGAGACGAACGAAAGCTAGAACGCACCACAGCAGCCCAGATTCATGCATGCCGCTCAGGAGAAATGCCTGCCCTAATTGAAGACATAGACGACAAAGGGGAGACCCCTCCTGGTATGCGAAATCCCTTCCAATTCGAACCCAACCCTTTTGGACTCCACCCAGATGACAATCACGACCCGGATGTAGAGATTGAAGAAGGAGATCGCATCTTCACAGCCACTATCCACCCCCAAGATATAAGGCATTTCGTCAGAGCCACTTCCACTATCTCAACCCGATTAGCAGAAGCACATGCAAAGAACTCAGACATGAAATCCTTTTGCGATATAGTCCCCAACCACCTCCATGATTTCGAAGACATCTTCAACAAAGGCTCGTTCGACAGCCTGCCAGAGCGAAGGAAGTGGGACCACACGATTGAGCTGGATCGAGACCCTGAGCCCAGCTTCAGAAAGGTCTACCCCATGTCCTTGGAAGAGCAAGCAGAAATGGATGCCTTTCTTGAGGAAGCTCTTGTAACCGGTCGCATCTGCCCCTCCAAGTCCCCCATTGGCACACCAGTCTTCTTTGTCAAGAAAAAGGATGGCAAGCTCTGTTTCGTACAAGACTACTGGGCACTAAATGCCATCACGTGAAAAAATCGCTACCCCCTTCCCATTATCAACGACCTCATCCATCAACTCAAGGGCGCAAAATACTTCACCAAGCTAGACATACGCTGGGAATACAACAACATCCGTATCCGTGAAGGTGACGAATGGAAGGCAGTGTTTCGCATGAATCATGGCCTCTTCGAACCCCTTGTGATGTACTTTGGACTAACCAACAGCCCTGCAACGTTCCAGACAATGATGAATGAGATCTTCCAGGACCTCATCACCCAAGGCGTCGTTTCTATCTACCTGGACGATATCCTCATCTACACCAACACCTTAGAGGAGCATCGACGCATCACACGGGCCGTGTTGGAACAAATGCATGAACACAAACTCTACCTACGCCCGGAAAAGTGTGAGTTCAAACAGACTCGCATCGAGTACCTTGGAGTTATCATCTCGCAAGACAAAGTAGAGATGGACCCAGTCAAAATCGCCGGGGTCACAGAGTGGCCCACCCCAAGCAACAAGAAAGAGGTGCAGTCTTTCCTAGGCTTCACTAACTTCTACCGCCGCTTCATTGCAATGCTCGCCCACTATTCGACCTCACCAAGAAGGATTCGCAGTTCTCCTGGACCACCCAAGAAGAAGATGCCTTCGTGAAACTCAAAGAAATCGACACCTCAGCACCAGTCCTCATCCTCCCAGACCACGACCAACCTTACCACCTAGAAGCAGATGGCTCAGGGGTCGCAACAGGTGCAGTACTCTCACAGCTCTCACCCGAGGATAACAAATACCACCCAGTCGCCTTCCTCTCAAAATCCCTCTCCCCAGTTGAGCGAAACTACAAAATACACGACCTGGAAATGCTGGCAATTATTCGTGTGCTAGAAGAGTGGCGACACTACCTCGAAGGAGCCCGCCACCCCATCGAGATACTGACAGACCACAAGAACCTCGAATATTTTCGCACGGTGCAAAAACTCAATTGCAGACAAGCTGTAATACTAATCTGAGCAAATTATATGGCTAGAGTCATTTGCTGTACTCACCGATTGCCACTTATTTTTCAGTTGCTTCACAGTCTTGGGAGCCCCTAACGAGTCCAAGGTATCCTGGGAAGCAAGGTAATGCGCTGCAGCACTAAATGTTGTGTTCTTGAAATTCCCCCTATCACCAGCCTCAGATCTATGTTCCCAAAGATACTCGACCAACAACGTTGTTTCATTTTCGGTCCAATGAGCTTTTGCTGCCCCAGGAGCAGGCAGAGACATGATGGTCACAAGTTGTGTATAGAGAGAAGTCAAGGCAATTGCAACAAGCAAGAGTTTTCGTCGATGGTGGAGAGAGGGATCCGGCTCATTCATGATAATCGATAGCATTGCCATGCATTCATTAAGTTAAGGCTCTGCATACAGTTAACAAGCTGGCATGTTGGCAATGTCTTGCAATTTGATTTATACGTTCTGGATGCCCACATCCGAACTGGCTCTAACTGTGTCACATTTCTACTACTATCGTGTACCATCAAAGCCCACTGATATTATCACTCTGCCTCTTTTTGTCTCTTTCTGTCTTGATCAGACTTTGAATGGGCCTCATTGCCAAGGCAAATTCAAATGATCATTTGAATGCCACTCAGGCTCTGAGTGCAACAAGTCTCACAGAAAGATCTTACAAACAAGCTGGTACATCGGCAACATCTTGCAATTTGATTTACACATTCCGGATGCCCGCATCCGAACTGGCTCTAAAGAACCAAAATATATCACACGATAATAAAGGATTAGGCATGGCTATAAGTTGTCGCAATAAATACGACTTGACCCAAAGAAAATCGCACTTTCTAAGCTCCTCCCCGAACAGTCTAGTGAGTCTTCGTCCATCCTCCAAGTTCGATGGCGAACGCGACAGCGAGCTTCGAAAATTCCAACATGTGTTCAAAGCTGAACTCATCTGAAATGTCAATGCGGCTGTATGAGGTGGAAAACTTTGTCAATCACAGTCGTCGTGATAAGAAACAAACTCACTCGTTGGAAGAGTGAATATGAGGGTTCGAATTGTAAAATTTGCTCTCTAAAGATATCAGCAGGCGGGGCTTAAACTTTCTTGCACACATAAGCGAGTCGTTGGGCTTACCGATAGTAAATGTGCTCGGATAACCCGCTTCTCTCCATGAAGCACTGGATTAATGAGGTGTAATTAGACGTCTAATCAACAAGGACGTTGGACCACCCACTGGTCGCTGCACGCATATCCGCAGCTTGTCAATACGTATGGAATAGCCAAATACTTGTCCACGAGCGCTTTGTTGAACCCTGTCAGACTGAGGAAAGAATCAGAGGTATGCATAATGGCAACACAGAATCAACGGCCACATACGCTTCGTCCGTGTGATCAGTAATGATCCCTACTTCCTCTCTCGTTCCCTTCTTGACCCATGCCGTCATGTCAAACTATGGAGTATTATGATCAGCAGGCGTGATACACAGTAAAAAACACCCGTACTTGGCTCATCCCTATCACGTTGACATGACGAGATGCATATTCCTCCACGACGGCTCGCGACCCGAGTAGACCTCCTTCCTGAAATGCCCAGTCAGCGTGGTTAGTCAACCATAGGTTGATCTTACCTCAGCGGAATACCAATGAAACTCGACGGGGCGGACGGGGCGGAAATTGGCGGAAAGGAGAGCCCGGTAAGCTTCAAGAATAGTGACAGTCCCAGAGCCATCGTCATCGGCACCTAGCAAGAACAGCGTCAAGACATCAAAAGCGGAGATTGTTCCTTGCTCACCAGGAGCGGTTCGCCATGGAAATGCATTTGTACTACACAGCCGTATACAATTGGCACCGGGTGAGCTCAGTGATATACCGTGACACACCTGTCCTGATGAGCACCAATTACCACCACGCCATCGTCAGACGTTGAGGAACCATTGATCCGAACTATCTATGTATAAAGAGCGTCAGCCACGGCGGAAAACGACGAATAAAATATTTACAATTGAGTGCTGCCCCCAAGTGTGAGGGAACTCACTAACACCGATGACTTCCCGTATGGCATCAGACCCCCATTGGGCAGTTATCTCGTCTATCTTACGCAAAAGCCATTGTTGGCTCTCCTTTCCTGTCTATGAGGTGGTTTCTTATCAGCCAGCGTTCATGGAGTTCATTATATCTTGACCTTGCTCAGATAGTCTAGGTCGTGTGAGTAGAG
>QLPE01000233.1:3315-13835 GCA_003314125.1 Hygrophorus russula | reverse complement strand
CTACCTTTGTATTTATTTAAGGGACGACCGTCAAGATAAGACACAACGTTGGCAGCAACGATAGCTCCGTGAGCAGTGGCCTTAGCAGCCATCTTCTGTTCTCCGTGATCGATCACGTCACCAGCGGCGAATATGTTTGAGTACTTGGACAATTGGAATGTGGGTTGAATCTTCACGAATCCTTTATCTGTAAGAACACCAGAGCCAAGGGGTGAAATAAATACGGTGTTCGGGCGTGAACCGCAAGCCCGAACTTATGCAGATGGATGGGAATCTTTGCTGACCGTGATTATGGTATTTGACTCACGACGAGATCTGTTCTCACAACCGTGCCAGAACGCGTAGTCACACAACCGTTGATGGGTCCAGGAAGTCATTGAGAATGACCTAGACATCACGAGAGGTGACCGACTTTTCAGCCGCGCGGCGAAAGTGGTTGGGGTACGCATCGTTGAGAAGTAGACGATTGCCCTGTATAATCGTTACTTCCCTTTCCTACATCGGGCATGTGTAGATACGAACAGACTGTAGCACAACATATTAAAACACAAAACTTACTGGCCAGATATCCTTTATTTCACCGGACAGCTCTGGTGGAAGCACTCAACAGTCGCAGGGACCCTTGGGCGAACGACACTGACCTATGCTAACTGCGCCACCACCTACTAATACGATATGCCTTGCGTTTTTAAATTTATTCTGGTTGTCCTGGATGAACTGGTGGACGTCATCTACGTCAGTAGGGAATGAACTAATCCCGTGCCATATCGAACCAGGGACTAGAGCCAGAACGTCATATCTGAGTTCATATTGTTAGGCATTGCACCAGTGCACAAGAAACGAACACATGCAGGATCCTCTGGCGGTTTTCAAGAACTACGTGTCCCCGTTTCTCATCTCCGTCCTGTTCAATAGAAACTACGGAGCCAAGAATAAATTGCCCAATTTCTCCCCGGAAAAGTCTGTCGTAGGGAACAAAAACGGTTTTCTGCATGTCCACCTGAGGAGATACTGCAACACGGATAGTTGCAGGAAGTATGATGCGGTATGGTCTCGGGTTAATATGGATGAGGTTGTACTTGGAAGGGTCGAGTTGGCTTGAGAGGGGTCGTGCTATACTCACGCCCGCTGCACCACCACCGACGACGACGATAGTCTTCTTTGGGGCTAGTTTGAAGCATGGAAACGGGGGCAGGGGAATGTCACATTCCGATGATTTTGTAATACTCTGTCCCGGGTATCCTGATTCCAAGAAGGGCCTTGGCCACTTACGTAGCCTAGTCAAGTCCAAGTTAGGCTTCGTTTGAGTCACTTCACATGGCACGCCGCAAACCTGCGTCTGGGACAAAACGAAAGGCGCAACTTCAGCTGAAGCGTGCCATAAAACGGGGTGATATCCCAGCTGCAGATCCAAAGAAACCGAATCACCCTCAGAAGGCAAACCTCAGGATAAATTCTTCTGGTGGCAACGTGGCTGTGGTCTCTCGTCGACTTCAGTCATCTTTCATAACCTTACCGACTCATTTCCTGGAAGAAACCAAGCGCCTAGCTTCTACGCTACCTTTACTGCGGCCTATTAAACCGGAGGTAGCCGTGTGGGATGATCTCGCAAATACACAGTCAGATGAATTTAAGGCTTTGCCGCTGTCATGTCCGAAGAGGCCCAAATGGAGGTTTGATATGACCAAGATAGAGTTGGAAAAGAATGAAGAGGGCGTATTCAAGAAATGGCGAAACGAAACTGACACTTTGGTCCAAGCATGGCTGAAAAACGGCGAAAGCAAAGCAAAGGACGGAGGCAAAGATCCGCACGATAAAAAGGAGGACGAGACGCTAGGACAAGCTACTGGGAAGATTCTTCGATCTCCTACATATTTCGAGCGTAATATCGAGGTCTGGCGACAGTTGTATGTCTCAGACGCTACTCTGCTCACACTCTGCTCACACTCTGATCTCGACTACACAGATGGCGTGTCACAGAAATCTCACAAATCATCCTCGTCCTCTTAGACTCTCGTTGTCCTCTCCTTCACTATCCTCCCTCTCTCTCTGCGTATCTCTCGGATCGTCAAGTAATTCTTGTTCTCACCAAAGTAGACATATCAGGCCCCGAACGTGCAATGTCTTGGATGGCGTACTTCAATGCGCAATACCCTGGATTTCAGGTCGTGCAAGTGGAATCCTACGTCGAGAAGGAGGCGAGAGTTGGTCAACAAGGAAAGACAATGTATCAGCCGCGTCTTCGCGAGGAATTCAGAGATAGATTACGTTTGTCTCGGATTTCAATTGATGATTTAATTTATCATTCATTTGGCGTTCTATTTAGTGGACGCTGTGAAGAAGCTACATGCGAGGATGTTAGAGCCGCCCGAAAAAGTCAAACATAAAGAGGTTTGGCTACACAATTGGAAGCCTCCCGTGAAGAGAAATATCAACTGGGGGGACTTGAAAGGGGACGTGATTGGGGGTACTGTTCCTCAAATCAATGACGGTGACCTTTCCGAATCCCCCGATGGTCACCCAGAGCGTCAAGCACCCGAATACCTAACAATCGGATTAATCGGTGAATCCACTACGGTCTGGCATGTATATATGTATATCTCAAACTCTTCTCATCAGGTCAACCAAATGTGGGAAAATCTTCTCTATTAAACGCACTATTTGGTGCGCACAAAGTCCGGGCCTCCAAAACCCCAGGAAAGGTCAGTGATAACATTTTGGCTGAAACCGTCGGTCTGAGTACAATACAGACAAAACATTTTCAAACTCTGTTCTGGACTCCTGATGTTCGACTTGTTGATTGTCCGGGCCTCGTCATGCCAAATTTTGTGTCAATGGAGATGCAAGTATGTATCTCATTTCTTTCTGAAAATCTAATTAACATTCCTTACCCAGGTCCTCTCGGGAATCCTTCCTATATCACGTGTCTCAGCGATCCCGTCCTGTATTCATTATGCGGCGCAGTATCTGCCCCTCGAGCAAATTTACAATCTGGTACACCCTTCAAACAATCTTCCCGAAGTAGAAGATAAACGTACCTGGCGGGGAGGTATACGGTCTGGTACTCCGAAAGACAAGAGGATAGGATGGACTGCCATGGATGTGTTAATTGCGTATGCTAATGTGAAGGGCTGGGTCACGGCGAAAGCCGGGAGGCCAGATATTCATCGTGCTGGGAATGCCAGTAGGTTTCATTCACGTCGCACTTTGCTTCGTAGAATAATTGTTGTTCGCAGTCCTAAGAGCGTTGGCAGAAGGGAGGATTAGGTGGGCATTTTGGCCACCTGGCACTAATGAAGCCGATATTGCGGCGGAAGGAAATATTGGTATGGGCATTTGGGTTTCCCAGATCGAGGTCGTAGATGTAGAGAGTGAAGACGATACTGAGGACTTGGAAATGAGCGAGGAGGAAGAGAGTGGGCAAGAAGAAGAGGAGGAGATGGAAGAGGAAGGGGAAGAAGAGGAGACAGCGGGTTTGATTGGTGTGCAAGTCGGAAGGTTTGATGCGCTTGCCATTGAGGACGACTAGGACGTATTACTAAATGCGGTATCAGTAGTCCAATGTTTGCAACAGCCGCTGCCAGTGGTCGAACGGGTTTAGGTATTGACTTATGTCCTTCTCAGTCTTCATCTATATGCCGTTCCAATTCTGCTGATCCATATCCAACTGTCGCTGGACTTGTATCTACTAGTGGTGAGCCCCAACCCGGAGACACTTTTACCTCAAGTGACAGTATTCCGGTCATGAAATCCATACCTGCGATGCGCGGGCTAGTTCTTGCCGAAGTAGGTGACTCTATGGTCGAGTTCGATATCT
Organism: Hygrophorus russula; assembly: GCA_003314125.1. Taxonomy (NCBI): domain Eukaryota; kingdom Fungi; phylum Basidiomycota; class Agaricomycetes; order Agaricales; family Hygrophoraceae; genus Hygrophorus; species Hygrophorus russula. The sequence continues at coordinate 10,018 of QLPE01000233.1, read as the reverse complement.
GTGGAGGCGGTTCTGGTTTTCGAGAGGGTCAGCGAATCACGCTGGCGTCTCTTACCCCTGGTGGAGGATCTAAACCTCAGACTCAAGGCCGGCCCATCTCTGGCATTCCCATGGACAAAACTTCCCTCAATCGACAGGGTACCCTTCTTACCGTTGGTGCAGCACCTGGAAGGAATGCAGCTGAACTCAAGTCACTCCTCGGTAACTCAAATGCGAGATTGAAATCTGGGGCAGCCGTGCTTCCTCCTTCCGGCCACAATTTCGCCGATATTGAATGCGTTTCTTTAGAGCAAGCGAAACAGAAAGCTCAAGTTGAAGTCGATATCATGCTGGAAAGTAATACATGCGTCCAGGGAAGCTATCTCAAGGGTCATGTCAAGATTGTTGTACGGAAACGTTCAGGAAAGGAATTGGCTGTTTGTCTTGCCGGGGGTAAAGTTCGGGTTGTCGGCTTTGAATGTATTTCAAACGAGGACGATCGGCATACGTTCTATCACCAGGCAGCCCCGTTGTCCACTATAACTGATTCTTTAGAAAAGATATACGTGTCCTCGCCTGATTCGGAAGGATATGCAGAAGTTAGAGAAGGGGCACACTCCCTACCTTTTGCGATGCTACTTCCCCTGGAAGGTGAGTCTGGAAATGCCGCGGGCGTTTTAGAGGCCCATTCCAGAGCGACATTGCGGTACATTGCTCTAATGTCAGTGACTCCGATCATATCATACTGTTGGCCCTTTCTCACTCTAAACCAGATCGATTAAAGTCCTGGATCGATTCACAGGGAAACGATCAATTGCCCATTTTTACCGTAATTGCGAAATCTGGCCGCGTCTCAACCCATCTGTCGTCCTCGCACCATCGCCAAGACCTATCCAAGCAACAGCATCAAAAACACTGTTCATGGGTGGCCACGGGAAGGTCACACTCACTGCGTCAATACATCGATTGCACTGGATTGCAGGTCAAAAATGTTTTGTCAAAATCTCTGTAGTGAATCATACGAAGAAGAGAATCAAAAGTCTTACCCTAAGTCTGGTCCAGACGACTGTTTGTTTCAAGCCCCATCCGCCCCTCGACGCTTTGCCGTATGGTCGCGAGCATGCGGGTGACCCGGATGCATGTCAAACTTCTACAATGCAGAAACAAACGTCTGTGTCTACCCTCGAAATGGGCCAGCAAGGCTCTAAAGGACACGCTAGCGCCAAAGGGTGGTGGACTGGGGTTATTCCCGGAGGAGACACGAGTTTCTCACACTTCATTCATTTACCAGTAAGCGACAGATCCATTATCACCGTGTCAACGTTGATTTTTCGCTCTTTAGCTTGATGCTCTGTCAGTCGCAAGAGTCAGATTGCTAGAAGTGGGCTACGCGATTCGCGTCAGTTTGAATACCGGTTCACTCGTATCCGATGTCCATGTCAGCTTGCCCATCAAGATTATCAACTTTGTATCCCTCGATCCTCCGCCTAGCTCACCTTTATCGTTACCTAGCGCATCTGTCACCTATAACTCCGCTTTCAAGAATACTGTCGAACTTACAGAGGCCCTCAACGGTATCAAGAATCATCATCGTACCCGACCGGTCATCAGTGGTATATTTGGCTTAGAAGGGGACTCAAGGAACCTTGATCCCTTGCTAGAATCGGACGAAACTCACGGGCCAATGGACCCGGAGGTCGATTTCTCACCTTGCGACTATTCGTCAGACGAGGATAGTGAGAATCAAGATGGCTCGTCCGTATTCCAACCTTCAGATTATGTAGGTAACCTGTCCCTGTGTGACGACTCTGACGATGTAGTCGACTACGCTATTGCCATTGCAAGGAGGGACGCATATGACAACAATCCAGCACGTTTTTCAGATCTGTATTATTCTTCCATTCAAGAGGCGTTGTGCTGCAGTGACAACTTATCCGATATTCCTGAGGCCGGGTCTCCCTCCAATATGGTAGGAGAATACGAGGAAGTGAATGCGGACGATACGCCCCGCCCAACACTGGATGATCCACCCCGAACTTACTCGACTATAACCGATAGCTATGCCGCCCCTGCACCAACTGTACTGGTCCCTGTTGCTTATCTGGATAAACCAAGTCGGCCACGAGGGCCGTCATCATTTGCGCTACGTGTGCAAGAAAAGCTTATGGTTGCCAGTAGCGAAATGGGGTCGGCAGCCTTGCCACGTCTGGACATTGTTTGTGTTTCTGGCTCTGGCTCTGTTTCTAGTTCTAGTTCTGGTTCTGTTCCTAGCTCTGCTTCTGATTCTAGGAGATCCGGCCTTCCAGATGAGATTCTGGTTGACGAGTTGACAAACACCGCAGACATCAAGTTCGCATCTGAAAGGTGTCTTACATCTGCTCCCGACTCGGTCTTATGCCCTCTGTCTTCCTTCCAGTCAAGCAGTCCGCATGGACAACGCCGTTTTGGATTATCTTCGAACAACCCCTTTGGATCTACTGGCCCTATGATTGGTACCACTATTACCAGGACCTCACGTCTGTTACCCACGCCGCCGTCAGCGATTGTATATGATTCTTCTACCTCGATTCCCGCTTCCCCTAACGAATGTTACGAACCCCCGCCGACTGGCTCTTACCCCTTGGTAATTGGGGCAAATTTACAGCAATCTTCCAGGAGTTCAGTTACTAGTAGTTCTGTAAAGGAGAAAATAAGGGAGTTTGAGGAAAGGGCGAAGATGGAGAGGGCGATTGAGCGGGAGAGTGAGAGCATGTAGACGGGCTGTATGTAATAAGTACTTGGACTTTGCGGTACAGTTTACTCGCATAAGATGATCTGCCAGCATTATATTATAATGTTGTACAATTGTACCAACATACATGTACACGGTAAATCGCACCAAGCGACTGGACTTTTTTTAACTTCACGATCTTGGTATAGATGGTCTACCTGCAACTCTACATATAAATAAGACTATACGTCAATGTTACGATTCCATGGATTCTACAATACGAAAGTTATACGAAAGTTATTCAAGTCTTTAGCCTGCGAGGCTGGCCTCCTGGACACGAGCCAGAGCGTTTCCGAAGGAGGTCATGTCATAATTGGTGTCGCTTAATGCTCGTGTAGCAACCGCACTGACGGTGGTACTGCCTGCATCGACACCTGAAGTGTTAGATGCGTTACCTGATGTTGAATCGCGTTCTGCAAGCCACTCTTTCACAAGTGGATTATCAATAGTTGGTGTGTATCCACACGCGGCGAAGAGATCAAGGTGGCGAGAGAAGTTATGAGTACAGTTGAAAAGAGGTAGAGCTGCAGGACATATGCATTGGCTTCAGTCACAACAGAGTTAAACTGAACACCGTCAAGTACCATCTTCCAGTATTGCAACCGCGCCACTTGGAGGAATACATTTCGATGACATCACTGTTCGAGAGTCAGGGATGAGGAAAAGTCATTACAATTTGAACCCCCAACGCACAATAAGCGCACACAACAGTACAAGCCTTGGATTCTACGAGACAATGAACAAGAATCTGTCCATTGCACTCTAGCGCGTTGTGGATATATTTACAAGCGTCAGGCAATGCGAGAAGCAGAGCCCCCTGGCTGGCAGTGGGAATATTGATATGGTGGTGTTTGACAGATGTAAGCACTGCCGAAGAAATTCGTGCTGGTGAGAGGGACAATAAATGGGTCATCCCCATGTCTGAAAGCAAGGATTGCGCTTGCACCGGATCCTCAGGGAAATCGCTGGAAACTATATTAGCCAGATAAGAAGATATTCACTATTGGTCGTACCTGCTAAGGTACAAACGATCGGGTAGGATTGGTGTAGTGTCAAGCACTTTATTGATGAAATTGGTGACATCATGCTCTTGTTTTCGTTTCCACTCACGGTAAGCCTCGTTACTAGGGGATGGTTCATAGTTACACTTGGCAAAGGCTTGCAGTTGCTTCATAAAACCATAGTTTGGATGCACCCGAGGACGACCTTGTATATCATGTTGTTTACATTCGAGGGTTAAACACCAGAATCTTGGGACACTCACGTTGCTTCACGAAGCGTATAGCTGCAGCGGCAGACATGTGTCGTGCCCACATTACTGCATCTATCTCAGTTATCTGGTCGAACAGAAATTTGTTTTTAACTTACAATATGCACACACAACGGTGGTACTTCGTGATACGCCCATAACGCAGTGAACGAGTACTATACCGCCCTCGTCCAAAGCGGTCCGAATGAATCGACAAGCACTTGGCAAGTGGATAAGTAGATCTTCGTACTCGGAGTCATTTACTGGTATTGTCAGATGGTTTGGGACCGTTGATGAGTATTCTGGGCAAACGGAAATGATGTGCGTTATGCCATGTTTTGCACGTAACTCAAGTGACAGGGCCGCTGACAAACTGAAAGGGGCTGGATCAATGATCCATCTGACTTGGGATGAAAAGACTCACTTGCTTTCCGATGTAAATGCGATCGTCGACGACGCAATCTACGCTGCAAGGATTGCCAGTGTGCATTTCTTGTGGCGGGAAAATAGGCGGATGTGACGACCCAGTCACGAATATTATATCGGATTTAAAAAACGAGTACAGCACACAGGGTATACAGGTACAGGGGCCTGGGTATAATGTGCTAAACATCGTTCGTTCACCAGTGTCCGAGTTCCACAACATTCCTATTAAACCCGATTTCGACCCATGGATCCACACCTTCGATCTCAGTATCATGATTGGGGTTACCGACGTCGAGACCAACGAAACCCACACGGTGATAAACTTTATTTGCCGCGGGATTGTCGTGCGCCACAAATAAAATGACTCTCTCTTTGGAGGCCAGCAGACTACATAATTGTATCATGAGCAGACAACAGACAGAAGTTATCAAGATAGACTCACTGTTTACAGACACGACGCACAAGGCGCTCGGCACACCGCTTTTGTCTCCACTTCGGGTTGGTGAAGACTTTACTGATGGCAGAAACCGAATCACTTTCACGAGTCACGGCAACCATGGACGCTATTTCCGATTGTTCATGAAGTCGGACCTCATGTACCCAAAGCTGACGGTTTCGAACGAGGAGCTCGGCTTCTAAAGTAGCGTCTGCCTCTGACAGCACAAACGGTTCCTACGGCAAGCAGTTAGAGACACGGAATCGTAACAGCCAAAGAATACGTACTGATTCTTTGGCAAACCCATAGCAGAGAGGTGCGACCTTTGGTACATCGGCCTCCTCCGCGAGTCGAAGGTTATACTCAAGATCCGGGTGGATAGTCAGTCGCCGATTAACGAAAGATCGAGATGTACAGAAAGTGAGTTTTGCAGCGTAGTAAGGCTTGTTGTATACCGCGATACCAGTGATTTCCGACCACAGTCTCGCAAATTCGTATGCAACGGGATCGGGGGCGAATACTGAATATACCCGTTGGGGCGGTACAGCCTCGTGGAGCGACGAGACGAGACGTTCCATGCGAGGTACAAGAAAGCGCGCGTCGAATTGGGAAAGGGGATGCGGTGAACAAATGAAGATTGGATAGTTGCCCATAGGTCCTTTAGTGCAAGAAAGCACGAAGTCAACCGTTTGCTGAGGAGTATTGGCCCCACAAGTTATCCAATATTCTTTCTCTGCTGGAATTTCTCCCGTTTTCTCGGCCGCGAGGCGTTTCAGAGCATGGGCGAACATAATATTTGAGTTGCAAGGATTGGATTTGAAAGCATCTTTGACTGATGAGGTGAGTAATGTGGTAGCTGAGTCAAAGGTCGATGCGTAGTACCCATTGTTGCGTGCAGGCATCTTGAGTCGGATGCCAGTACTATACTTGCGACCTATTAAATACAGTCATCGAGTCAGAAACAATTCGTGGAACCGATAGCACGCACGTTGTCTGCATGGGGCCGCATTCAATGACAGCCAACTACACCAGTTGGTATGTAACCCATGGCAAAGCGGAAGGGGCACAAAGCGCCGATCTATAAGCTCGAAATCACAAGATAGAACACTCATCCAACCAGATTCTTGACATATTGGCTGCGGCCAACCGTATTTCGACGACTTGTAGGCTGTGGAGGAAACTTAGTAGTCTAGTACTTGTATATAGTATGAGTCAGATCATTGCCACTATTCGGTCCGAAATCTCGAAAATCACCTATTAGTCCAGCGACGATCTCGGCCGTTATGGTGGTGCGACAACAGTTGCAAGTAACAAAGGTTAAGCCATGTATGTGTTTACCACATTTGCATAAGATATCCGCATGGAGGTCGGTAATTACATTGAGCCCAACCACCCAATATCACGGTATGTGGGGAATGTAAGGACCTCTGTCAATGACTCGGGAGGCTGGGCGTGGGAAACTGAAATTTTTGCAACTTAAAGGTTGAGTGCTGTGCACCACGACGACTCGGACTATGGAAGGTGCCAACACCCTTAGATTAAAACACGTACACACAACGACTGAGCATCTCAGTACGATGCTCGGTACATGGTTCTCCGCTGACCACAAACCCGACGTCACAGAGATCCCCGGCCCATCTAAAAGTGACACCGCTGAAGACAAGACAACAACTTTGAGTCCGTCCGCAACTGCCCTTGCCACACACGATGAGATCCTTGCAGAATTATACGGACATAACCCAGAGCCCACGACATCGACTGCCAATATCAACACCGTAAATAGCCCTGAAGCAATTCTCACTGCTGATGAGCACTTCAACGAGCCAACGGCGATTCAGGATAG
>QLPE01001857.1:0-36172 GCA_003314125.1 Hygrophorus russula | reverse complement strand
AATATTCAATTATGATCTTTGGGCGATGGTTCGCGAACGAACCAAGGTCTGGCTGCCGTCGTGGAGGTTATCTACGGAATTGTACGGGTGTGTTCGGGTGTGTGCGGTCTGGATGGTGACATTGTTTTCGATATGGTATTGGTTGCGGCCGACGTCATTATATGTACCTATATTAGCGGTGGCGCTCTGAGTGTCGATGGTTTGGAAGATCATTGTGTTTAAAGCTCGGGATGAGGGTGTGAGATTTTTTCACGGAGCGGTCATCATGTGTTAAGCTTCCCCACAAGTCTCGCTTCGGTGTAGAGCTACCACGCTCGCTCATCCGGCCCGTATCCTTCGCCTGGGCCTTGGCTCTCCCGAGCCTCTGTCACCCGTACGCTAGGAATGTGTGGGAGGCTAGGGGAGTACCATTTTCCACAGTCGTCATCATGCCTCCGACGGAGAAAGAGCATCTCCACCGATGATTATGTTCCTGGCCTGTGTAAATGATCTTTGTCACTCATTCACGGAGCCGCCAGTACATTGGCGAGTGCCATACCATGGACAATGCACGTCCTCAAAACCTCCCTATGACCTAGACTCGACCACCTTCCACTACATTGACCCGGGATTTGCCGGCTAGCTCGAGCATGGACTAGATCAAGGGCCAATGGTAAGACCTTGCACCCCGCTGAAGCCCATCGATCCAAAAGATATCGGCCGATATGGAATATGTTCCTAAGTGTAGAATGTAAACAAGACGTTTCCTCGATGTCCTTTTGTACCTCCAGGTGAATTCATCACGTCAAGTTTTCCTGGTACCTGTTTAAACGAGACTTGTAAACTTTAGACGCTCGAATAGCATATTCCGTTGGCATACTGAATGTTGGTTTCTTTACGTTGTAGGCAAGCATTTACGACTTTATATATTACTGTCGGCTACTAAGGTGTGAACCGAACTAAGATCTGGTCACACTTTTTGGCTGTAGAAGCGTTACTACATGTCACAAAATGTCACGGGCTAAAGCATGTCGGCAGCACTTTAGTAACCGACGGTAAGTTGCCATCACGGAGGTGTGGACATCCTCCGTCTCAATTGGGGTTGGCTGATCACACTATACACATTGGTTATTCATACCAACGATTGTAGAGGCTGTCTGGCTTCCAGACGGTCTGCCCAGAGTTGTAGAGCTGGAGGCCATAAACGCCGATAACGTTCACAATGAAGGTTATGGATGATCTGGGTGCTCACAGTTATGTATACAACAACGTAGAAATGAGAAACAGAGGGTCTATAATAAATCTCATTGAGACTCATCGATACTCATATCCTGGTCACGTGAACGACGGGGAGTCTACATTTCAAGCCTAACGAGCAGACGCTGAGTGACGGGCTGAGCCACCGATGACCACAAGAAATACAGAAGAGACTCCTCATCTGTGACTACGTGGGTACCTCATGGGGATCTCCGAGTGACCGTATAATATCTGTGAGGGCTAACATTTATTCACCAAGATTTTCCGAGTCCTGCCTCCGCCTTTTGCTTCCGGGTCGTTTTTGGGACCGTCTTTCTCGAAATTAGCCTGCGCTTCCGTACTCCGAGCTCAGCGTCCTGAGTTTGGCTTGTAACGCCCTCTCCCTGGGACAAAATCGCTGAACTGGGGACGGAGAGGGAATGTTGCGCTCGCTGTCGGAATGGGCGTCTGGATGAGTGATTGGGGTGATGGAATGACGTGGATGAGGAGCTTGTGCAATGTGGGACTTGTACTGGTGGTTTGAGGCTCAGGAAGGGTGGTGTGTGTGGTGCGTGTGTCGGTTTAGCAGGTGCATGACTCGGAGTGGTTCGCTGGCATGTTTTGTGTCATCGGGTTAGGCATTTGCGACGAGAAAGACATGACGTTTCGGGGCTTGGAAGTAGGGCACACCTTGTTCTTGTTCCTTTCTACAGATGTTGACGCTTTCGTTAGGCTGTGAGAGCGTCGTCGCGGGTCTACCTGGAGAGGTACACCGTTATAATCATGGTTCTACGGCAAAACCCTGATCCTGTCAACGTCGGCTTGCAACGCCCCTACCCAAACCCGCTTTTCTAGCAGTTGAAATCGCCAAACACGGGACAAAGTTCACTTTATTCGGGTGGGGGTGTGCGTACTGAACGCTGAGTGCAAGGTGTATGGATGAGCGATCGGGGTGATAAAATAGCATAGACATAACGCCTAGGGGCTTGGAGGTAGGGTGTATCTTGTTCCTTACCACAGATATTGATGCTTCCGTTACACCAGTATGTTCATGGTCCAACAACATCGCCTAGTTCGTGTCATCCCGTGCTCTCTTAGTAATGACCGTGCGGAAAAGAAGCGATCTATGGAAAAACCCTCATCCTGTCAACGTTGGCTACTCAAACCCGCTCCTTCAGAGCTTCAGCAGCCGAAAATGTCAAACACGGGACGAAGAGTAAACACTGCACTCGCCGTCAGAATAGTGCTTATCATAGATAACAGGCATTCCTTGCACCGCGTTAGGCTTGATCCAAATTCGCAGTATTCGGGTGGGAATATGTGGAATAAACGCAAGCGCGTCTGGAGGAGCGATAAGGGTGACAAAACGGTATGGATAATGAACGCGTTCATTCCCATTGCCGAAAGGCCGATGGCGAGTATTTTGTCGGGAGTGTGTGCCCCGCTTTGGCGACAATTTTCAATTACAACTAGCTGTGCCACTGCTTGAAGAATCGTCATATACCCCGGTGATTCGTAGATTTTACGACCATAGACGGGGAAAAGGTTGTAAAAATACGGGGAGCGGCCTTGCGAGGTTCTCTTCGCGTTTCTACACTGGGGGAGTCTCAGAGCCATATACAAAGATAATGATGAGTTAGCGTGCATAGGTGTGTAGTCGAAGTTTTTGATTTTACACACTCCTTGATACCAAGCCTTCATAGCATCACCTTCTCTTTCCACACAGCATCAACGGCCTTGGAATATGCGACGGCAATGACAACAGCGACAAGGATGAGTTAGTGCCCATAGGTGTTGTCGCCGTCTGAAATTTTACGCCCCCTTCGTTGCCGAGTTGTCGCATCACCAGTAGGCTGAAATGGGCGTAGTGGCAGGTGGCATAGTACTGAGTACTGAGGTTGTGGCTCGGCTCCTAATATTGAGAACAATGCAGATCCCGGGCAGCCGCAAGACATCACAGATAATGGATGGGTTAACAGGCATAGGTGTGTCGCCGTCGTCTTTGATTTTACGCTCTCCTCGATACCGAGCTCTCATAGCGTCACCTTCTCGTTTCCATACAGCGTCGGTCTCAGAATCATATACGGGGACGCGACGACAACGACAACAGCGACAAGGATGAATTAGCGCCCATAGGTGTCGTTGTCGTCTTCAATTTTACGCCCCCTTCGATTCTGAGCTTTCGTCGCATCACCATCCCCTCGTTTCCATGCAGCCATTGACATCCAGCAATGGAACAAAATACGTTTGCGCTCTATTGTAGGCTGAAATGGGCGTAGTGGCAGGTGGCATAGTACTGAGTACTGAGGTTGTGGCTCAGCTCCGAATATTACGAACAAAGGAAATTTCGTTTGATCCCGGGCCGCCGCGAGAAACAATCCGTGATATGTTTGCTTTGGCTACCAGAACAATGGAGAATGGATCACTTAAAAGCCAATATGTGGAACAACCACAGCAGCATCGAAAACCGCCGCTGGCCGGCCTTTTGCTTCCCTTACTCCCTCACCAAAACTCCATAATTTCATAATGACCGGCCTCTCAAACAAACAAAGCCCCCGCCGCCTTCCCCGTTCTAAATCACAACCATTGGCCAGGGTGAGGCTCCCCCCCCGTTTGCTAGCCCCGCGTTCTTTATTCATCACTATTTTTTGATAGACCAACCGCGCGAAGGCTATTCGCAAGAACGAAACTCCCCTAGCTAAAAGGAACAGTCGTGTCTCGTATGTTTTTATGCCACTTGTGATTGTTGCCACTTAACAATTCGGTTTTGCTGTAGTTCCACCCCAAACCCCACCCTGCGTAGGAGCGTCCGCATCGCCAGTGACACCAACCGTAAGTGCGTACCCTTAGAGCAGAGTATCATGTTTACAACTTTTTCAGGCGCCACTGAAAACAAGGCACCCGAACCCGAACTCCAAACTAAGAAAAAACCGCAGCGTTCCGTGCCTGCGGATACCCACACCACCTACGCCACGCCAGCACCCTCTTCGGGTCCGGGGCGCTCCTCCGAACCCGCTCCTCTCGTCAACGCCATCCAAGAAACCCTTTCAAAAATCTTGGTTGACAACACCAAAGTACTACACGAGATTCAGGCGCTGCGCGCCGCCGTTGACCGCATGTCCGAGCATGTGGACGAGTTGCATATGGTGATGGAAGCGTATTTGAGGAATCGGCAGGAGGATAGAGTCTGGGGGGGACCTTCCCGTTCGGATGTGGGTTCCGTTCGGGACTCGGAGGATGACAACTCGTATGAATCCATTTCTCCCTATCTTTTCGACTGATGTCTTACTCCCGCAAGCAGGCCTGAGAGCGCTGGCAGGTATTCTGGTGGCACTTACCCAGTGCCACCACGTGGTCCTGGCAACATCGTCATAACGCAGTTAGTGTCGTGTTATCTCATCTATGACCAGCGCTAATTGATCTCCTCCCAGCGATGGGCCTAGAGCGGGTGGAAAGCGACGTCGGGAAGCAGACGACAACACAGAAGGTGGCGGTCGATTCACGCCGGCTCCGACAAGGAGCCTATGAAGGCACAATATGGGTATGAATCCATTTTCTCTCCCTCTTTTGAGCCGATATCTTACCCCTTAAACAGGTCCGAGGTCACCACCATATTTTGCTGGGCCGACCGCGTGAAGGCCAACCTCAAGAGCGAAATTGGTTGGGGAGGGACATTTGTGTCTCGTATGTCTTTATGCCACCTGTGATTGCTTCCGCTTAACAATTTGGTTTTCTGTAGCCCCACCCTGGGTAGGAGTGCCCGCATCGCTAACGTCACCAATCGTAAGTGTGTACTTTCAGAACAGAGTATCATTTTTTCACAACTTTCGCAGGTGCCGCCGAAAATAAAGCCCCCAAACTGAATTTGCAGGGCCTCCTGACACGCTTTCCGGGAATACCAGTGGTAGATCTACGGACACGAGCATTTATTTCAATCTAATACACATTTATAAACCTCTGCAGTGATTATAAGCCATCTTTCCCGGCCCACAGCAAATTCCTCGGCATACGCAACCTCCAATGATGCAGTCTCCTCCTCCCCACAATGACCATACTGCAACGCAACCTGGGGGTGTGACGTTAGTTCTGCGAAAGTTCTGTTCACCATGTGATCGCTCCTATCAGCACTGCCAACCTGAGAGAGACCGATGACGAGCGTTTCGGTCGTAAAAGTTGTTGAGTATTTTCCCAGTGTCATGATCACCCTTCTGCAAAAAGGACGCGAATATTTAGTTTGTCTAGACTTGAAACCACTGACTTGCTGGTTTACAGTACAAAGCGTTGATGAGCTTAAACAGAGCACGTGATGAATATCTGGTACTAACATCAGGGCATCGTCTTCAAGTTGTTTCTCGAAACTCTTACCCTTGTTCACGCGTTCAAGACCCTCCAGGTCCTTTTACTACCCCGTTTTGTCTACAAAAAACTAAATTCACTAGCTATCCGTCTCCACTTGAAATATCTAGTACATTTCAAAGCCTAAAGTCCACGTCTCATATGGCATTTACTGGTTCAAAACACGTCAACGCTTCATATGGCGTTTTCACTGACATCCCAGGTAGTCAAAATACTGTAAATATACATCGATAATTGTACGTGCTCTCTTGTATCTGCGTCGAATGTTTGTTGACATTAGGACAGCCAGAGACCCATTGAAGTCCGATGGTTAGATCCATATTTTGTGTTTCGTTGATTTCCTGTCGTTTCGATACAGCTGCCAAGGCACTATCATGCACTATCACTTGCCAATGCCTTCCCACAACAAGCCTTTCACAGGACATGAAGTTTATCTAGAGAAACTTCGACAGTATTTCTGTCCACGGGATACATGTGATCCCAGCAAATATTTTCTTGTTCATGGGATCGGAGTGCAGGAAAGACTCAGATATGCTTGAGGCTTGTCGAACAGATTTCGAAACTGCGAGTGCTGTTCTTGTCAAGGGAATGACCTCGGCGAGTCTTCTGGATCGACGCCACCACCGACGAGACCGTTGAACTGAGTCTGCGAGATCGCCGCGGGTTTAGATGCTCAAGAGTCGACCATCCATATCTGTCATCTGATGGCGTTCTATGGTCAAGTATGATTGGCCGATGATTGGCTGATGATATATCGATGATATTCGGCAATGTTATTAACAGTGGGGTCACTAAATATTTGCCGAGAGGAAATCGAGTAAATATCTTGTTCACAAACCTGAACCCCAATTTATCACGCTTGGTCTCTGCTGGGAACAGCACCGAGGTAAATAGTATGGAGGATGAGGATGCTATTTCACTCCTACTCAGGTCCTCTGGCATCGATGTGTCCTCTACTCGAGCCAGAACCGATCGTGAACGAACTATTTTGCCTACCATTAGCCGTTGATCAAGCTGGGGCCGCTATCTCGTCTGGCTTATGCGGGATGGATGACTATTTGGAAATGTATTGTCATCACCATCAGAGTCTATTGGCCGATTCGTCTTTCGAAGGTGCTTCGGGTTATGGTCGTGCGGTGGGACATTAGATTTATCGTTCACGGGTATTAAGCAGAAGGGTAGCACAGAGGCAGAGTGTGCAATTTTCATTCTACGGACCTTCGCATTCTTCCACCATGAGAACATTCCGGAGGAGATCATCAAACGTGCTGCAGAGTCATTGAGGATGATGCCGAACAACTTCCCGCCTCAGCTTCTTCAACGCCGTGGCGTCGAGAAAGAGGGTACTCGGTGATGAACATCATGGCACGTCAGTGAGCATGCATTAACCTATTGGAATCAAGGCCGGCGAAAGGAGGCAGAGAAACCTGGTGGAGTCGGGAAAAAGGGTGCTCAGCGACAATCAAATTCGGTGTTAAAGTGATAGAATTGAGAAAGAAGGTGCTCGGTGAAGAGCGTCCTGATACGCTGTATACCATGAGGATTCTTGCGTCGAAGTACCAAAAGTAAGCACAGGAAAATGAACCTGAGGGGCCGGGGACCGCATGCAGAATAACAACCTTGTCGCGTATGTTCCATTCCCTTCACGATCCCTCCAAGCGGATGGGAGGAAGGGGACGGTGTCGCCCGCTCTTCGAGTGTAATTCAAAGTGTACAATCATATCACGCCCTGCTTCGTCGTTCTTGTCTCTACTGTACTGTATCTAATGGTCCACATTGTTTACGCGGGCTTTGCCGATGGATGACGTACGTACAAGCAGCCTAATTATTAAGCTCACCATGTCAGTCCCTCTTGCTATGCGGCAACTGGGTCAGAATCAGTGCGAACATGCAGACGGCTTGAAACCTGACGGTGTACGATTTAATGCATGATTTTCAGTTACAATTTCATGTATGAATTTTACTGCAATTTATTTCTCCTTGCAACTTCAAGCCCTGTCAGTGTCCGGTAAGTTCGGATCCAACTGTGCCAAGTGCACTAACAACCATGGCAATCAGCAATGGCAACAACGAAGGCATCAGCGACCATACACTTGATAACGTGCGATTGCAGCGAGCAAAGCCTCAACCTTTTTGGCTTTTTGTTTGACATGAATCTTGAGCGGTACCTGCCTGTCCCGCAGAACCCGGCGGTGAATCTCCAGCTGGTCGTCCAAATCTTTACATTTTAGACTCGCAATAATTCTCTGGTCGGTGATAAGACCGATGCCAGCCAGTTTTGTGAGCTTCTCTGTAGTTTGTGATCGTCGGTTGTCAGCCTTTGTTGGCAGCTAAAATCTGCCCGGGGGGATTTTCAACACACCAGTTGCGTTGATATCCTGAGCCGTTGTTAGGATTGGGATGATAGTTATCGAGTAATTGATGTGATTAACGGTTGGCGGTTGGCTGTGCCCAATACCTGATAAGGACGATTGGTTGTCACTGGCGTTCTGGGCACAACATTTTAGTCATGATCTTCGAGATGTGATGGTTCAGAAACGAACCAAGGTCTGGCTGCCGGCGAGTTGATCATCTTTGAAATTGTGCGGGTGGGTCAGGGTGTGTGTAGGACTCTGGATGACATTGACTTGAATGTTGTACTGATCGCGGCCGACGTCGTTATATGTGTCTATATTGGCAATGGCACTCTGAGTGTTGGTTGTTTGGAAGATCATTGGCGCAGCGTGTCGTTGAAGCCCGGGATGGACAGTAAAATTTTCCACGGAGTAGTCATCATGTGCCCATCCCGGCGCGAGCCTTGCTTCAGTGAAAGGCTACCACGCTCGTTGAACTGGTCCGCTACCATCACCTGCATGTCGGCTCTCCTGGCCCTCTATAGATACTTAGAGCTCAGGATATGCACGAGTTAGGGGAGCAAGATTTCCACGGAGGGGGGCTGCACCAGCTTTGCTTTGATCCACGATCATTCGGACACTCTCCCTATGCACCGTTTTACCCGCCTCTATCACCTAAATTTCGAGCTTCTCGGCCTCCTCCCACTGACTCTTATCTGAGTGTCTTGATGCGAGGTTGTGACAAAACTGGTCAGAGTCCGAGCTCCCTTGCCGAGCAGCAATAACACAAAGAGCGATCACTATCCTCGGCGGCGGTACGTCGATTGGAGGTTCTCCACGCTCCTTAGCGTATGAGAGCGTTTCGATGAGAGTACCCCCTTGCCGTCCTCACCACTTGACCTCGGAGCATCTTCCCCTCCTCCCGCAACGCTTGATCACAGCACGTCGGCTGGTCGCTCAGGCCTCAGCTCCGTGTTTGTTCCTCTCTGACCGCCCCTCTGGGTACAGGCGCTGCCACCTCAGTGATTCCAGCACCCCACGCGAGGTTACCCCTACACAATACAGTGATGGGATGTTCCTCTCTGTGCGTCCTCCTTCCCCTTTCCCATCTTCAGCACTCGAGTGCTAAACACCTCCACCGCTAATTACAATGCGTCGACGAGACTCACAGCGTCGAAGGGTTCCTCTCCAAGCACCCTATTCATCCCCATCGCTGGAGCGTCAAACCCCGGCTCCCTCCACTGCCCTTAATTCTAGTTGATCATCGCCGTCACCGCGTGATAACGGTCGCACAGATCCCCTTGAAGGATTCCCATCACGTGAACCTGGCGCTAACGCACACTCGAGGGCGCCACCACCATGTTGCTTATGCTCGTCACTTGAACCTCGAGCTTCTCGGACCCCCTTTCATTCTACCCGACACGAGTACGTCAACGTCATCACTTGATCTTCGAACTCCCTCGACTCCTTTCAATGCCTGCTTCACTAACGGTAGAGCAGATGATATATCCCACTCTGGGTCGTACGAAATCTGATACCCGAAGTTTACGCCTTTGACATGTAGAACCAGAGTGGATGATGTGGAAAATCCTTGGCAGTGGTGTGTAGTGGGGATTAATTGATGATAGGCATGAGCGTAGGTATGAGAACAGTTGGTGTGTCATTTTTCGTTTGACACATTCCATGATCCCACAGTGCATCAGGGATGGAATAAGTTTGAATGTCACTGAGCCAACAAGACACCGCCTCGATTTCCCCTTGGACAGGCATCTGGCCATTTTGCCTCCGTCACACACATCGTCGAACACGAGATGATCGTCACGTCCGTTTATCCTGGTATTGACTTTCCATTAGAGCCAAAATAGGAGAGCAAGTACGATCACTTACCGACATTATTTTCAACACCAGAGACGCGGTCGAAAGTGTGATTCAAGGATTCCGTTACCATGCTAGACGAGATGGGAGATAAATTTAACTAGCTGTGTATGTTGGATTTTAACGAAGCGAGTGGCGGGTCGGAGAGGACGATCAGTGTCGATTTGTGCATACAGCCAAGGAGGGGGGAAGGAGACGGAACAGCATTCTCAATTTGAAGCAAAGGCCTAGCGCTGCACTGCCCAATAACGTCATAATCGATTACCACGCGCTTCGAAAGACCAGCCTTGACCTGGCAAGGCGGCGTGTGGGACGGGGTAGTCCATATTAGATTTAAGTCGCGTTGTAGTTGGTCGATAATATTGAAATCGTATCTTTTTTCTGCAAACGGACGCCACTGTCAATCTGTCGCTTTGTGACAAGATTTTGATTTAGGCCGAGTGAGAGAGTCGGAGAATGTTCACCTCCGGTGTGTACAGCAATCCATATTTGTGGGCGCCTCCATGCCTCAGCGCCTATCTTAGATCATGCTGTGTCACATTTTCACACTTCGCTAGATTTGCCTCAGAAACCTGTGAAGACATTCAAGTCAGCGAACGAAGAGAATACTGGGAGGATTTCAAGCCATTGTCAGATTCCGTAGAGTCATTTTAGAAGGACACGTTCTTTCCTTCCGATATAATCAGCCGCAGGCGTGATATGATGAGACGGTAAGTTCTCAGCCGACAAAACGCATGGAGAAACGACACAGCTGTACGAACATGGCAATTTAATACTAGAAGCTGTCAAATATCGTGCGGTGATGCACCAACATCTTGTCTTGAAAGCGTTTTTTTTTTTTTTTTTCGTCTACATAGCAGCCAATTGATAACTGATGTTCGTTGCTTTTTCGCGAACCACAAGAATTGCTCGCCGGACCATCGGCTATCACCAGGCTTGGAAAGCTTTGCCACCTGCTCCGAATCAAATACGATGAGCGTCTATCTCACAGAAGTACATCGGAATCTGAGATTGGCACTTATCTATCCTTGTGTACTTGCACGAAAGCGGATTGCTGTACATCGGTAGATTATATCCTCCGACTCTCTACCATGAGCGCCACCCCCAGGTTTACAGTGTTGTACCCTTCTGCAGGAAAGCTAGCCCTAAGAGATCCAGACTTTAGACCCGAATATAATCAAACTCAAACCATTGACTGGGGCTTACAGTGGGCTCAAAGCGCCACTTCCCACGCTCCTAAACGCACTAGCACGTGATAAACGTCATTCACGCAGGCGGTGCTTGATTTTATGCTCAAATAAGAATACTGTTCTGTCCTCCAGAATCCCCCACTGGTTATATGCCCACCTCCTTCCATCTCCAACTCGTCAACCACTCAGTTAGGACCGCGAAGGAATCAACACATACGATCAACTACACGGTTCCATCTGGCATAGTAACAGTTTTTGAATCGCGTTTTCTGACGGGTCTTTAGCTTTTAAAATAACACGAGAAGGCTGGATGCCTCAGGCCAGAAGTGAAGAATTATTCGGAGGAGAAGCGATAGGATGTGCTCTCGTATTTGGCCCTAGGCGGTTGGATTTCCGACCAAATGAAATCGAGCAAGAGAACAGCCCATCCGACATTTTTTGGTTTGACATGCTCTATAATCCTGCAGGTACACCACGGGGTGAAATTAATATACTTAGAAAACAGCAAGGGCGGGAAAAAAAGCACGAGAACTGACCGTCGGACTTAGCTGTGTAGCCAAAAGTCGACTCCGGCTTGATCGACCCCCTCTAGCTTGAATCAAGGACTTATCGACCTCCAAAGACCTGGCCAAAATTTTTTACCTCGTTGATCTCTAGCAAAGCGTGTTGCATGGGAGACGTTGCCTTACACGCGCGCCTATCATCAATCCACTTCCGCCCCCACCGAGGATTTTCATGTCGTCGAACTCTGGTTCCGCACACCAGAGGCCTGAAGTTGTGAAATCAGATATGGTACGACCTGCAGCCCATCAATGCAGCGGATCGGAGAGTTTGAAGTCCAAGTGATGATATTAACGTACCTGTGTTGGGGGACCGAGAGGCCCGGGGGCTAACAAGTGGGCTCCCCCAGTCTGAACAACCTGGTGTTGGTCTGGTTGTATCAAGGACATTCGATGGCGGCCGGTGGACGCTCGGACTGGGAGATCCTAAACAATACTGGACACGGGCGCCTTGCCTTGGCGTAGCGAAATGAGGTAGATACACCAAGTGGCGGGGACGAAAAATGGTTGCTCTGCCCTCACATACTAAAGTAGTATGAGGAACCTTGCGTCGACGTGCCGCCATTGCGGATAGCAGGAGGCGCCATCGCTCTCGCTCTTCGACTAATGGCTACTCGGGGACATGCTCACTTTTGCAAATATGGGGACCCCCGTATCAATTCATCAAAACGAAGACGGTGAAGGGATGAATAAGTCAAAGACTAAGCGGTGGCGACGAGCATGAGGGCGCTTGGGGGGAAATATCCTGTTATCGGTAACCGAAGCGAAGCTGGGGCTGACTGGCTTGGCACATGACGAACCCTCTGGAAAATCTGACCACCCACATCCCGAGCTCTAATCGTACACTACAAAATGATCTTTGAAGTCACCAACGCTGAAAACGCTAGCACCAATATAGGCACATATAACGACGTTGGCCGCAATCAGTACCACATCAAAGTCAATATCTTCATCCAAAGTGGCCAAACCTGCCCGCACAACTCGGAAGGTGATCTTCCTACCGGCGGTCAGACTTTGGTTCGTTCTTGATCTATCATATCTCAAAGATTATGATTGAAATGTTGTGCCCAGAACGCCAGCGGCAACCAATCATCTTTATCAGGCCTTAGCCATATCCAACCGCAGATCGCCAACCACACAAATCACCCAACAATTATCATCCCAATCATAACAACGACTCGATATATCAACGCAACTGGTGCGTCGAAGGCCCTCCCAGGCAGATAGATCTCTTGCTGCCAACAAAGGCTGGCACTGACGATTACAAACCACAGAGAAACTCGCAAAGCTGGCTTCCTTCGGTCTTATCACCGACCGGAAGATTATTGCGAGTCTAAAATGTAAAGATTTGGACGATCAGCTGGAGATTCACCGCTGGATTCTGCGGGACAAGCAGGTACCGCTCAAGGCTCATGTCAAACGAAAATCCCAAAAGGCTGAGGCTTTGCTCGCTGCCATCGCACGTTACCAAGTGTATGGCTGTTGATATGTCTTCGTTGTTGCCGTTGCTGATTTCCATGCTTGTTAGTGCACTTGGTGCCAATGGGAGGGGGGATTGCTGAAGCTGAACTCGTCGTCGTGGACAGGCTTGAAGTTGCGGGTGATTAAATGAGGATTATATTGCAGTGAAGCACGTACATGGCATTGTATATCGTCAGATTGAAAACTGCATTCTTACAAAGTCTGCCGCTTAAAGTTGGAAGTTGGCGTCGGACCTGAGCATGATCAAAGTCCGGTATTGACATCATAAAGTGCCAAATCCCGAATAACTACACGAATAACTACACGGAGTGATTATTAACTACCTGTCCTGACCTTCTTTCTACTGACACCCCCTTTCAATTTCCACCTCCAGCTCCATATCTGCCAACTGCACCCACTCAGACTCGCAAAGCTCGCTGAACGGCTTTGTGTGGCGGCGCATGTGGCACGTGTTGGTTTTGTGCCTACTGGGACGGAGTAATTCTCGGTTCCTGACCTTTGCTTGCGCAGCAGAACCCGCGACAGGTCCGGCCTTCGTAGTTGTAAATTACATGTTATTGTCTTCACGAGTCCGGTGGTTTAAATGAAGGGGGGGAGCCACGATACGACCAGAGGAGAATGTTAGTACGTGTGGGATATAATATTGATCTAGGTCGTAGTGCCACAAAATAATTCATCGGGCTGACACTTTCACTGGAGCAGGAATGGAGAGACTGTTTTTTTGATTAATCAACATGGAATCCACCACTGGCAGGCAAGACATAGCACGTCCATAGAGTATTAATCGATCGAGTTTGCTAGCCGATATCATTAAACAGTCGAGATCAATGGGACAAAACCGTCCAGCTGAACAAGGATTCACATACGCGTATGCATATCCACATCATGTCCTTTGTCTCACGGGGGCTTGCTTCCAAGCGACTTTGTCGCCAACAAAGGCTCCGGCGAGCGAGTATTCCCATGCTCAAGATAATCAACAAGATCACTAGACAGTCCTAGATCCATTGACATGCGATTATTCGCAGAGAATAGAAGAGTGAGCATAGACAACAAACCTTGAACGGTTGAACTTTGAGCGTGGCACTCTTGTAATTGGTGCTGATCTCATACTGGTACTGGGTCTTGTAAATGATAAACCAGTAAAATTATCAGGAATACACAGTGAATTATAATTACTTACAAGGATAATGCGAAAACGCTTGGATCCTGTGGGTAGACTTAGTTGGTGAGAAAAACGACAGCCCCCCGCCCCATGACGATCTTCATACAACATAACGCTGTTCCAACACTCCTGCACCTCTGGTCGGAACCTAAATGGCAAAGGAAAGGTCTTTCTCCCAGGGTTAACGCCAGAAACGCTCGGCCCACCAATCCCTATTGGAATTTCGGAAACACGTTTTACATCCACCAGAATTTTCACTCAACCTGCACCCCTTTCTGGAACGCCTCGGGGGCCAGGATCTGTGACATGGTCTGCCAGACAGAAATGCCGCACGTAGCTGGTTGACTAAAAAATTGGTGAGCACTGACGTCACCAGATCTACTGCTCAGGCTGTATCCGCCTCGTACTACTTCTGTCCACGAGATACATATAATCCCAGCAGATACTGTCTCGTTCATGGGATCGGAGGTGCAGGACAGACTCAGACATGTTTGAGGCTTATCGAACAGATTTCGAAACGGTGAGTGTTGCTTTTCCTTCTCAAGGGACTGGCATTTGAAGATATTGATCAGATTCTGGCGAGTCTTCTGGATTGACGCCACCACCGCGAGACTATTGAATTAAGCTTGCGAGCGATTCACCAAACACGCTCGAATATTCAACGATAAATGCTGTCATAATTTATCTTCAAAAACTCAAACACTCAAAGCAATAGATTTATGCAACAACGTAGTGTACGCCGGTACCGGACAACCTTCTACTGTGATAACGGCCTGGTGCCGAATTGTGCCCGATACGGACGAAATATTTTTTGGCCATTCTTGGTCACCCTATCCTGGCTTTCTTTCTACTGACCCCACTCCCCCCATTTCCACTTCCAACTCCGTATCCGCCAACTGGACCCCCACTCAGGCTCGCAAAGCTCGCCGAACTCGCTGGCTTCGAGTGTGACTGGAATGGCGGCGCGTGTGCCGCGTGTTGGTTTTGTGCCTGCTGGGACGGTAGGGCTATCATTGACGGTGCCTCGTCCTGCGTGATCCGTCGATGGGGTGGAATCTGATGAGATGGGACGGTTTGGAATGCACTGCAGGGCGGATAATGTAAATGGATAGTGATATCTCGACATAGAATAGAACGTACTTGGGTGTAGGCTTTGGGTCTTCTTCGAACCATTTGTGGTGCAGGGCTTCCCGAGCGTTGAGCCGTTGATCAGGATCATAAGCAAACAGCCGGCGGAGGAGGTCATAGCCTTGTGATGACCGAATCCGTGACTGGCACCAATCTGACAAGCGGTTTGAGAAGCTGTTTACCGTCTTAACTAACAGAAAGAGCTAAGATAACAAATTACGCACGGATCGAGACGTTGCATATTCTGATACTCAGGCATGTCTACGACGCCAGGCCAGTCTTTCTCTGAATAAATCCCATGAATTGACGCTTCGATTGGCGATTACTATGCATAAACTCACCCTCCGGAGTTCCCAGGACCTCGAATATCTTGAGTAATTGATCTCTCTGGAATGGCACATTCTTCTTCGAATCTAACTTAGCCTCTTCGCCTTTGAAGATTGGCCTCAGACTAGCTAATTCGGCCATCACGCAACCAACAGCCCAGCAATCGATGGCTTTGTTGTAATGTTTTGCCCCCATCAACAGCTCGGGCGCACGGTACCATATGGTTACTACCACCTTATCACCAACGAATAGAGGTTGGAGCGGTTGGTAGATGAGCCGTGCAAGGCCAAGGTCGCCGATTTTAACGACACCGTCGGATGTGATGAGAATATTGGCTGGTTTGAGATCGCGGTGGAGGATGTGGCAAGAGTGTAGGTAAAGGAGGCCGTTGAATAGTTGGTAGATAAGGGACTTCAACACTGCGGTTGATATTGGAGAACGGAGAGTTTGAGAGTGATGGTGAATGACTTGCTGGGAATATAATCAGAATGTGTGAGATACGTGGTGGAATGACGTGTGGCATACGAGGAAGTCATGCTCGGCGTATTCGAAAACCATGTAGATGGACTTATCCTCTAAAATGACCTCCTTGAGGGCAACAATATTCTCGTGAGAGATCTCCCTGTTGAGCTATGTGGACGCTGTATTATTTTTCCATCGGTATAAGTCGCTCGGACTCACAGCAATCTCCCTGATCGCACTCTGGCTGATCCCCGTATAAGTTATAACATCTCCCTCCTTGTCAGGCTTGAACTTCTTTATTGCATGCATCTTGCCCTCCTCCTCCAGGCTCTGCGCCTTGTACACACGGCCGTACGTCCCGGACGAGATGAAGCCCAAGATATTGTACTTAGATGAGACGGAGCGGCGGGAAGAATCCCTCTTTGCGCGATAAATGCGCATTGGGTCATTCAGGAGGAGGTTACTTGACCATTCATCGAGCATCGGACTCGGCTGTGTATGGTGTCACCCGCAATCCGGCCCATGGTGGGCTACTGGACTCGGAGCTGCCACGCGTGTGAATTTTATTTTATTCACTTGCCGAACGCGCTCGCTGTGCACTCACAACCATGGATACAAAGCAGGATAGTTTTATGTTTACGGTTGGGAAATTGGGTTTGTCTTATGATTATAACTGCAAGCATCAGGATCGCTGACGTGCTTGGTTTGTCCAGATGCGGGGATGGCTGTGAGATCACTTGCGGATTCTCGAGAAATTTCTGACTGTTCAGTAGATTTTACTTGGCGAACGGGCCCATTTGATCGAGTTCCCGTCCATACTTCTTCCCCCAGGCGCAACGACGGGTTCAATAGTTAACATATCTGTGCACCAAAACCTTACAGAGGAGAAGCGACGCGATAACGAGTTTTGGTCGTTGCAGAATGACATACTCGCAGAATTTGGGCAGGTTTCTCCAGAGAACCCGAAGCTCGAGGTGTGTGCGTCTTCTTTTTCTGGAGTTGTAGCGTGGAATGTTCAACATGCCCAAGTTGCGCAATATCACACAAACATCTGTCACGCTCGAATGGCCCCACATACAACTCGCCACTGCAAAACTACGCTCGCTTGACATATACAGAAACGGTCAACGGCTCGCTGCTATCCCTTCCCCGCTCACCAACACATCTACCAAGCTTTCGGGGCTGGACATCAACACGGAATACTCGTTCCAACTTATTTTGCGCACCACGGCTGGTACATTCCCGTCCAACCTCATTCGCGCTCGGACACACACCATGACCGACACGTCGGGAATTTCAGTTTGCTTTGGGAACGTTCAAGATGATGTATTGCTCGATAACGCGAAGCTCGCACTGAGGGAAATGAAAGCCAAGTGGAGCGATAAGATCCAGATTGACACATCTCATTTCGTATGCACTACCCCTGCGGCTACGCCCAATGGTGCCCAGGCTTCTGGTAACACTAGTGGTGCTCCCGGCATAGAATACCAAAGGGCGTTGCAGCTCAGCATTCCAGTTGTTCAACCACATTGGATTCTAGCCTGCCACACCGAGAAGAAGTTCGTGCATTCGTCTCGACACTCGTTTGGCATGCTGACGTGATTGACAGAATGGTGCCCATCGCGTCGTTCTACCTCGGCACGACTTCATCAGCACCCAATTCGGCAACCTTTACCCGTCCGCAATCAATGTCTCAAGCGTCCACCCCCCGATCAGCCGGCACCCCATCCAACCGTGCGTCAATGCCAGCGCCGTTGCGATCGGCAACTGGCTCGCCGCCCCCCGTTTCGGCGTTCGTCAATAACCAGGCTCCCCAAAGTCCTGAGGTTAAGGGACGACTGGGCGCCCAGTTCGACGCGGTGCCTGAGGAAGGGCTAGCCGACGATGGTGCTGAAGAGGTCCAGCTGGAACGGTCGGACAGTAAAGACTCTGCGAGGAAAAGCAGAGCTGGAACAATGAATCGAGAGTTCAAGTTTCCCCCACAGTCGCCTACCTCGTCGCCGGACATACCCCCCAAAAATACTGCGCCATCCCCGCATCCGCCAGTGCAGGCAGAGACGAGCGGGCGCTCGACGCCAGCCTCTGTGATTGCACCGTCTAGTGTTGAAGTGCCCCCGCCGCCCCCTGTGGAGAAGGAGAGGTCGGGCCATACGGTAGATGAGGGGGAGGAAGAGCTGGGCGAGACGGAGGAGATAGCTTTGAACTGAGGGGCCTTTTTCGTTTACAGTGACGCTACTGCTGTTCGAGGTTAATCGTAATATCACTGGCCTTTTCTAGCTTGTCCTAAGCCGTTGAAAGAATAGGGGCTACTGCCGGTGAGCACGTGATCCAAATCGCTTTCAAGTTCACTCAGGCTTGGGCACAGCTGGTCATATCAATACCGTACAGTACTTTGTTATACATTTTCAGTGCTTAGCAGCTCTTGTTTTTTACGCTTTTTTTACAGATAGTCCGTATCTTGGCAACCGTGGCCAGGTACTTCCAGATGAGGATACATAAGGACCCACAATGCAAATGTCATTGTTCTTTTCCGAGATACGGGTGACAGTATGACTTGTATTTATACGCTCAGGGATTGTTTTCATGAAGAGATATTTTGGCGTTTTCTCAAAATGAATGAACAACCTCGTCCCTCATCGACTTACGCTGGTATGCTGCGAGTCCCGGATCATCCTTTGCCACCTCAACCCATCAGGCCCGAGAGCCAGAGACATCCGTTTCAAGCCGCAGGGGTTCAAGCCCAGCGTCCGGATGGACGTCGCATAAAACCCCTTCCGTCAATGATTGGCGGCCAAGAGTTCTCATCACCTTTCCGTGCCAGGTAAGGCCGTTAATACACTGCAAGTGATGAGCCATGCTGATTTCTAATCAATCCTCAGACTCGAGAGGCCTGTCGAATATAGGCATATAGATGGCTCCGTATACTTCTATTGCGAGGAGCTACACCTTTTGACATCTGATAATGTAAGGCATCCCAAGATGTGGATGAGCATTCTCGACATCAGAAAGTCTTATCTGGCCTTTCTGGACCCTATTGGCTGTATCAAGCATCTACCACCCGACTGGGAACTCGTCATCGCGAATGTGGATACGCCAGATGGCCCTTAGGTTGGATTCTATTCGTATAAAAGGCGTCAGCAAATCAACTTACCCAGGTCTGAAAGCAAGTCGGATTTAATTAAAATTGTGCACGGATGTTGAGAACGCTTATCCGCGGAAGTCAAGCCATTATCTTACGCTACTGACGAAAAGAAAGGCTTTTGGGAACACGTAAAGCGTTTCCCGATGCACCGACACCAAACGCTGAGATGGATTTTTTAAGTGCACTGACTTATGGTTATAGTGGTGCGTCCTCCCATAGTCTAGTTTCGCGCTTTATGTTCCTGAACTCGAATTATCGCTTCTCAGAAAGAATATTTGATTACAAAGACACGACGTTTCTGTTCACTGATGATCAAACACAGCGTCTGCTCCAAACTTACCGTTTCTTGAAAGGTAACATCCGTCCTTCTAGATAATGATGTTGCCCACTAATTACTCGACATCAGGCCGACAGACAACTGCGGGCGAGAAAGATGCTCTCCGTGCTTTAATCTGGCATATGGCCAAGGTCATGATTAACATCGAAGTGAATCGTGCACTCTATTGTCATGGCGAGGCTGATGCTTGCATCTACCGCAACAAATTCACCCCCGAGGCGACATGGAAAGTGCGTGCCTTTGATCTCGCACTCACCATCCTCCTATTCGGAGCACATACAATGTACCGCAAGTGATTGGAAAGCACTCGGCCGGGGGGCAGGGTGTATAGACCCGATTTCCAAAAGTTCATTCAAAGTCTCTTGGCTGTGTGAGCAGGTCGGTTCGAGTCTGCTTTCTTGATTATCGTCAAGTATCTGACGCCGAGAGCCGTGTAGATTCCAATCTACTGGCAGGTGTAACAGATGGCTATATTGATTTTATATTTACTGACCTGGTAATCATCACCATTATAGGCGACTGTATTTGTCTCGTGAGTATGCTGGTAATAACTGGTGTTATTTAACGTGCTTGTGGAAATCCATGGCACAGCGCCAATGTCGGATTTTTAGCCCTTCCGGTGAGTAGCACTACCTTCACATCTGGCGCATGGTGGCTCACCAGTTCCGACAGGGAATTGACGGCTTGCAGAGGTCCGCATCTCTAGCATCCTCTATTCTGGTGGTGATGAGCACCGTCGTGGGCGTTCACCATGTCTGGCGACACCGTGGTAAAACAGATGCAGGGCTCGAAGATGCAGTTCGTCCACACTGCGTACCCTGCCTCGCTGTATTCACTCTCTATTACAGAACATCTACCTGGGACACGATTAGATATCAGGGGACTTGAACCTCGCTGTCACTGCCTGTTTCCTCTCAGTGCCCATCGCGGCCCTGTTATGGTCGGTGCTGTGCTTCACAGTATCTATCGCTGCTTTCTGCATTCAAAGCTCCGACATCAAGGTGTGATAATTCTCGCGGTGGTTTTGGTCGTCATTGGAACATGTGTTTGTGGGACGTTGCTTTTCTTTTGGCATATATGGGAAGATCCGCCGCACCTGGAGATCGAAGAGAGGTTCAATCTCGATACCCGTCTGAGTGTAGACCTGCCCGGTTTGAGGAAAAGGTTGGTGACACGACTGAAGAAGAAACTTAGGATGAAGGACGGTGTGGAAAAGGTTCCTATTGGCATCAATGCCGTGTTGTAACCATGTATGGACTATCGCAGCCAATTCTGCAGGAACGTACACCAAAGACGAACGACTCATCTGGAATAGATTATAGTACCTCCCAAAAAAGAATGACCACGGCAGCAAAAGTGA
Organism: Hygrophorus russula; assembly: GCA_003314125.1. NCBI lineage: Eukaryota > Fungi > Basidiomycota > Agaricomycetes > Agaricales > Hygrophoraceae > Hygrophorus > Hygrophorus russula. The sequence goes on along the minus strand of QLPE01001857.1, from coordinate 15,243 downwards.
TACAAATTTTCTTTAATTTACAGCACAAGCGATTAGCCACCCCCGGCCCCCCTCCACCACCTTACGACCCCATCCTCGCCCCCACTAACGAAGGCCCCAGAAGACCCGGGGAGTGCTGTCCTCGGTCGCCACGACACGCTCCACACTTCCCCTGTATCTTGAATCGTGGAAACCGCCGCTCGTGCGGCGAGGTCCCACACTTTTATAGTTTTGTCCGCTGAGCTGTGGGGCATAACCTTGATCATCAGCAAACTAAGTATACAAAAGTTTCATGGAGGCGTACCCAGACAGAGCCAGTCTCCCGTCGGGGGATATGTCAGCGCTAAGGACCCAGGAAGAATGACCCGAGAAGGAAGCGACTGCGCCAGAACCTGGCTTTCCGGAAGCAGAGGTGCGTACGTCGTGTAGGATCAGACGCTTGTCCTCGGATGCTGAGAGGAGGAGCTAGAAGCGCTCGTGAGACGGGAGTAATGGTGGGCGAAAAAAGGTCAAAATACCTGAGAGTCCGAAGACCAGGCTAGGGAGCGGACAGACATTGCATGAGACGTGTAAGTAGAGGTCAGCGCGTTCGATTGGAGGTCGAAAATGTAGATTTGGCCGGTTTCGGTAGATAGTGCTATGCGTGACCCGTCTGGGCTCTAACGAGAACCAGCAATCACCTACTTATCAAGTTGAATATGCGCACAAGAAAAACATACGTGGGTGCATTTCATGCCGTGTTTATTTCGTCCGCTGGGCAGAGTCGCCTGATGTTGCCCAAAACTCTCAGGCTCAGCAGAATGTACAGTAACGTTACCAGAACCACCCGTAGATGCGTACGTTCCGCCTTTCGGATTCAAGGACACAGACCACGCTACGAGGGGAAATGCACAAATTAGTGCCATCGTACACAATCTGGCCCCACGGTGACTCGCCGGGCTCAACGGGCTCACTCCCGCTCCTAGCATAGCTCTCGTGTCTCCCCACTACCGCTCCGCTCTCCAGATCCCAGAGACACGTTAGCCCCTCAATGCTGTTGTACAACGCATGCTTTCCTGTCGGCGACACGGACAAAGACACAAGCCCGAGGGTGTGTGCAGGGAGTGCGCGGGCGACCTGCCCGGTCGAAGAGTCCCACTCCTTGATGGCGCCATCCGCTGAAATGGATATAGCTCTATCGTCGGGGGTCCACGCGATGTCCCAGATTGCGTCGGTGTGGGCTGGGTAGATGTGTTATGAATGGTTTGGGATCGAGGAACGATAATCATTTGATTTCATACGTTCTTTGCAGTCAAGCGCGTGCAGAAATTCGAGGCTCTGAATTACACCTTTGAGTTTTGTTATATGCTGAGAGAGCGAGCACTGACCATTTTTTTGCTCTTAATACCGGCGAAAACGACAAGCTAAGTGAGTGATCGTGACAACGGTAATAGCCGAGCGGAGATTGAATTTATAGTATAAGCCAGTCTGAGTTGTAAACTGTATTTTTTCAATCACATCAACGAAAGCGGACGAAGACAAAAATTCAAAACACTCAAATAAAAGTGCGGTTTCTTACCAATTTACAACTATTCGTGTACTTACAATGACTTAGGATGTCTGACGCTGGAGATGAAATCAAAATCGATGCTGTAGAAGCAGTAGAAGTCGCAGCCGAAGCGCCCAAGGGTAAATTGTCCGTTGAGGATGCGCTTCAGGTGCTCTATTACAGTAATTTGTTCAGTGCTGAGCAAAAATTTACGTGCTATAACCACAGCAAGTTCTGAAGAACGCACTCGTCCATGACGGTCTTGCTCGTGGTCTCCGCGAGTGTGCCAAGGCCTTGGATAAGCGCCAGGCTCATCTGTGCGTCCTCGTCGAGACCTGCACTGAGGCCGAGTATATCAAGCTCATCGAAGCTCTTTGTGCCGAACACAAGATCAACTTGATCAAGGTCGGAGACGCCAAGGTCCTCGGAACCTGGGCGGGACTCTGCAAGATCGACAGGGAGGGCAATCCTCGTAAGATTGTCGGGTGCTCTTGCGTTGTGGTCAAGGAGTATGGCATTGAGAGCGAGGGGCTTCATGTGTTACTTGACTACTTCAAGAACCGTTGAGTGAGTTTTGTGCTCCTTTCCCGTCTTTATGATGACAATACAGACTCCCTCTACGGAGAATTCATTCTGTGAGGACAAAAAGTCTATCCGGAATCATATTTTTGTCTGAATTTTTCTCTCGTTTTACCTAATTATGTTGGTGAATCTGTGGTTGACTTATTCCTTATCACAGGCCTCCTGTTGTAAACATGTCTGTATCCTGCACAAAAATACATACACACTTTCTGTTACCAGTACCAAGGCACAGGTATCAACGTCAAAATCTTTGTCTGGTCTGCTGATCTCTTGGAGTTCCCTCCTGGGACACTGCTGTGTCTGGCACCTGTCGGCTCTTCTGGTCATTTCGCAGGTCTATCGTCTAATACTGATTTTGCTCACGATGTCTGGCAGGAACACCTATTGACGAGTAACTCCAAACCTTTGTTGACAATAATCGGATATCCATAGTGCCCCTGGTGGACCTGCTCTGATATTCAATTCTTCATTCTTGTTTGATATTCATGGTCTCCTTGCTTCCACAAACACTCGCCAACATCACAAATTATATCATTTGCTGAGACGTTGTCAGTGCGGTGGTCCTTACATCCTGATAAATTCGTTTGGATACACAAAACTACCTCAGCTCGAGCTGAGTTATAAATTGTTGCTTTAGACACTAAGCATAGTGCCGAGGGCTTCCTTTGTCCTCGAGTGGCAATGCCCTCTGTGTGTATACGCTCGTTTGATGTTTCTTCCGAGACGATAAAGTATCCCCGCCCAGTCTGTAAAATTTCTCGCGCTCCTGTTCTATGACAAACCTGTTACTCACCATGTTTTGTATGATCAACCTTCGTATCGTAGGTTTCGTCGTTACGTCATTGGCCGCCTCAGGGATGAGTTTTCCTTTGATGAAAATTCACCACACCCACAAAATAATGCGCCTTGTTAGGTGTAGTCCAAGTATCGCTATCTTGAAGGGCCGGATAGAGTAGCACATGTATCTTTCGAGGGGGTGTCCCAGATCGAATCCTAGCAGAGTTATATTAACCTTCGGACACAACCTTCCAACACGTCAGGGAACAACGCCCATCAGGTCCACGTGAATAGCCAGTAGGCTGAGTTCGGAACTGCATGCACAGATACGGTATGTGCCATTGTCCATGTCGCTATTGGCAATGGATTGAAAAGGTGTGATCATGATAAATGTGACATGTTTCAAGTTCTTGGTCCATGGTCTTCACCAACACTCTGGTAGGGATGTCCAAATTGATCTCGACGGCAACTTGAGGTATTGAAGACAAGGAGTAGCTCGTCCCTGATTGATATAAGATTGAGATCAGACCATCAAACTTGACCATTTCGCTGGGTTTCCGCTCTAAAAGGAACACGGCCTATATACTTGAGGGTCAACGTATCGGTTAAAAATACTACCCGGCGAGGGGTAGCCGATATTTCCTGCAAGAGGACCGCCATACAGTAGTAATAATAAAGACAACACCGGGCGACAATGATTCCAGTAGCGGTTCCTGGCATAAGTACAGAGCCCGAACTACGGAACGCATGCCACCGTCAGCAACTTCATCGCAATCCTTTTATCAGTGCAACACAATTACCAGGCTTTCTACAAGATAACATACCAGCGCTTCAGGTGTTTGAGGATCCGTCTGCCAGTGAGCATGCGGCGGTATTCACGTGACTCGGAGTTAGGCCTAGACTTGGAGGTCGCCTGAGCCCTCTATCTCGGGACACTCTCACACTCGTCGTCTCTCTGACAGCGCCCGCTCTCCTGGGTCTCAGTCAATGTCAACGGTGCGAATCACCGGTACGCAATTGTCGTTCGAGGTGATTATTTCTGCGCTATCCGATTGGAAGTGTACCCATTTGTGTTCCTGTTTCCGATCTCATTTGGTGCTGACGCGCATTCTGCGTCGCCTGATTGGCAGCGGGCTAGTTTAGATTCCTGCTTTCAAATGGAATTAATCCTCGACACTCATTGTACGCCATCTGATTGGAAAGACTGGTCTGCGTTCCAGCTCCCAGATTTTCTGGGCAGGGACAAGCGGTACCGAAGGATGCCCACTGTGCGCTATTTGATTGGAAGAAGACCGGTTAATCCGTTGACCGGACTACTCTTGCAAATATTCAAGTCGAGTTGACCAACGGCGGTAGTTATTATTGTCATCAACAGGTGTATAAGCGCGATTTTTATCTTGAAGTGTGCGAGGATAGACGCGTGCGTCCCTTCGGTGACCTCTCAACCGGCATGCCCGATATTACCACCACTATGATGAACTCGCATGTTTGTTTCCACGATATTGTCCAGTGAAACCATGGGGGGACATGCCACAGGTATAAATGACCATTATTTTGGCCACATTGCCCAGTACTCCCTCGAGTAACTACCGCATCCCCAATGTTTGTGAAAACCGCCTTGATACTTGCTGCGGCAACTGCTGCCACAGCCAGCGCCATCACAAAGAGATCCTTCACTTGCCCCGGAGGCCAGGTAACCGCCAGCCCGAAGGTGAGGCGCCATTATATACGATTGGCCTTAACTAGATAACTTATGGTCTACAGTGCTGCGTATGGTTCGATGTCATGGCTGATCTCAAGGTCAACTTGTGAATATATTTCTACCGATAATACCTCTTGGGCAAACTGAATAACTTGACTCTAGGTTCGACGGTGGCGTGTGCGGAGATCAATCTCATGCTGTGAGCAGCTAACGTTTTGCTACAAATATTTTCCGCTGACACGATTTACTGTAGTCCCTCCGTGTCAGTCAGAATCACGACCTCGTGGATGGCCAAATATTGAATGAATTTGTCTGAACAGCTCGCCTTCCACGACGCCATTGCCTTCTCCCCTGAGCTTTTCGAGCAGGGCCAATTCGGGTACGTTTATTTGTAACAACATACAGAAGCCGACAAGGATCTCATATTTATGTGTTGTAGTGGTGGCGGTGCAGGTAATTTATTTAGTCGAGTATTTACTGGAGTCCATCTCATGCTTGAGAATAGACGGGTCGCTCATAGCCCACTCTGACGTTGAACTCGGCTTCCGTCAGTCACCTATTTTCTCACATTTTCAGGTTTACTCATGTCTCTAATAGACGCAAATGTTGGCCTTGGTGGCATCGTCGGGTTACAACGGGGATTCGCTATAAAACATGGAGTGTCATTTGGTGACATGTAAATCTACTTTGACATTTATTCGCCATCTTCTGACCACTCCACTATTCCAGGATCCAATTTGCTGCCGCCCTCAGTCTTACCAACTGTGCAGGAGGGCCCAGTGTACAGTTCCTTGCAGGCCGCTTCAACTTTTCGTTTGCTCCCCCCAACTTCCTAGTACCAGAGCCGTTTGACTCCGTCGACAAGATCCTCGCGCGTATGGCTGACGCAGGATTCAGTGCAAGTGAAACGATCGATCTTCTCGCCTCGCACACTGTTGCAGGAGCAGATGACGTCGACCCCACTATTCCTGTGCGTCCATCATCTATTACCGTCGAAATTGTGTATTGATTGACATTTTTTGGAAAGGGTACTCCATTTGACTCGACTCCTAGCACGTTTGATACTCAGTTCTTCATCGAGGTAACCATGTCATGCTTCTCGACTAATACTCTGAGCTCACATACTTTACACTTCTATGCCAGGTGTTATTGAAAGGTGTCCTCTTCCCCGGTAATGGATCCAACCAGGGTGAAGTATTGTCCCCTCTGCCCGGTGAATTCCGGTTGCAATCCGATTCACTGTTTGCTCGTGACCCCAGGTAATAATTCAACAATTGCTGTCCAGTCCCGCCACTCACAGATGGTTATCTTAGGACTGCCTGCACTTGGCAATCCAAGACCAGTAAGTTCTGACCGTCTCACCAAGTGGGAAACGGCTGATGGTCCCGATTACCAGACAATCACGCCTTGATGGTTTCGAGTTTCACAGCTGCCATGCAGAAGCTTGCTGTCGTTGGACAGATCCCATTCTTCTTGACAGACTGCTCTGATGTTCTCCCAGTTCCTCCCCAACTGACGACGTCGCCTTCGCTCCCCGCCGGAAAGACCCTCGCTGATATAGAGGCTGCGGTATGTCCTCAATGATTGATGAGCACAGTTGACGGCATTGATGAGTTTTGACCAGTGTTCCGCTACTCCTTTCCCTAGCATCACGACTGCTCCAGGTGAGTCTCAGTGGGGTTTCGTGCGTAAAAGTATCATTTTTGACGTTCGGTTTTGTAGGGCCGCCCACAACTGTTGCTCCCATGTCAGTATCGCTACATCTGGAGTGCTTTAGAGATTGCTGACCTTTTTATTTCAGTCCCCAATAAATAAATGTTCGGCGAGGTTGTGTATAATTTATGGCCGAGTTATTTGTGAATTTGTTTCACGACTGCAGCATCTGGATGCATTTATTATTTCAGTTTCATGGTTTCTGGTCTTAGTGTTTCTTTTGTCAATCGTGTTCTGTACATTCGGGGTTGTTGTATTAGCTGATAAGATGTCATGAGTTAAACATGACCAATGATTTATGCTAGACTCGTACTGGTTGGTCTTGATAACTCATACACTTTGTTCTGGGACCCATCCCGCCCATTTCAGGGTCAATTGCGAGGGTAAGACCGGACTTTAACAGCAATCGAACTGTGTCCAAGGTTGTGGCGCAAGCGGGTACCAGGCTAGGAGTTTAGGCCCGCAACCCATAAGAAGGGACGACCGCGTGTTCTTAATTGCAACGACTTGCATTAGCGGAGATCATCTTTCGTTGTTTTTTACATATGAAACTCACCGTATGTGACTAATCCCCGCCGAGCCTAAAGCCAAGTTATCTAGTTGCCAAAGAGGTACTATGGTTTTATAAATATTCACAAATTGACCTGGAGATCAGTTAATTTGTCGACAAAACTGTGGTACTATAGACCATATTAAGCTCAGTTACCAATGGTTGACGCTAGTCTCACCTGAGCGCAGGCAGTTACCTGGCCTCCACTAGGAGTCGTGGACGCTTTGAGACGGGTAATGGCCGTCACGATAATGGCAGCAGCAGAATGTTTGGGCGGACATAATTACTCAGGGAGTATGGGGAAGCTGGAGACGGAACAGACGTCATTTATACCTATTTTTCCGTCCACCCACGTCTTATCACAACTCTGCCGTGTAAACAGACATGCGAGACCACCATAGTGGTAAAAATGTCCGGAATGGCCAATGAGAGGTTAACGAAAGGATACATGCGTTTGTCCCTGAACATTGGTCGATGCTTGTCCACACCAAAACAACGGAAGCTTGTATGTAAACTTGGCCTTTCCAGCCGGACAGCGGTAACCGGTTTGTTTCCAATCGGATAGTTTACAATGAGTATCTTTCAGTGCCGCTTATCCACGCTCAGAAATGCCGGAAGCTGGGACACAACTAGTCTTTCCAATCGGATGCCATAGGATGACTGTCGGGGGACAATGCCATCGGAAAGCAGGAACGCAAAGTGGCCCGCCTCCAATCAGACTATTCAGAATGGTGGTCAACACCGAATGAGGGTGACGACAGGAACACAAACTGGTGCACCTCCAATCAGATAGCGTAGAGATAGCCACTTTAAATGCAAATTCGGTGCCTACCACTCCGATTCGCACCGTTGACACAGAATGATGGCCCGGAAGATGTCGGTGCCAGAGACGAGTGTGAGAGGTACAGCGACAAGAAGCACCTGAGGGATCAAGTGCTCAAGCTAAAACAAGTGCTTCAAGCATCAAAGGCACCGGGATGTGGAACACTCTGGCAAATATAGTTGTATGCTGGATCGAGAGCAGCCGAGAGTACTGCTACAAACGCCGCTGAGTTTAAATCTGTTATCTTACGTCAGGAACTCAACCTAATTCTCGGCTCCGACGTCGTGCGCTCGTCAGCTCGTTTGTGTAAGCGCATTCCATGTGGCATTTGCGACCTATCCTTTTTTTAGGGCTTCTGAAAGGCGATCAGTGGGCCTAGCCCAGACAGTCAGACGTGTGATCTCAATCACGTTACGCACAGAATACCCTCATCAACTCTCGACGGTGGAACTGAATTCGTCCATGCCCTACCTGTGAAGGCTATCGGGAAAGGCGCAAGAATTGTATCTATCACCTTTCGGAAAACTTTCTTCAAAGTTGTAACACGGGGAATTGCACATATGAATGCCGTTCCAAACTCGGACCAGTTCACGTGGACCTGATGCCTGGAATGAAGGCTTGGCTGGCTTGGCTGAAGGCTATAGAACGGCCTCAATCAGGGCATTTCCCCTCGGAAAGTACATGGTACACTCTGGATATAAATTACTGAATTACCATTGCCGAAATATTTTGTGGGTAGGATGTATTTATCTTTACTATATTTTTGCCACCGCTCCTAACGGGAAACTTCCGATAGGAAGTGTCTCCTGTAGCCAAGCCAGCAAGGGAAAAGAAAAGTGTTTGTGACATGATGATGAAATGCCAACATGGCAAGTATACATAATATCGCAATACTTATATGTAAATTGATCTTAAAGATGTAGGCAAATCTTATGGAGATTTTCGTAGTGGGTACAGTAAGTAATTCGCCTAATTATACGTCCATAAATCTCACTGGCAGTAAACTGTTGCTGAGGTGTCAGACTGCATGGAGCCTCAACACACGCTTTGACCACGACACATGATGTATGCCAACAGAATATCAAAAACCAGTACTTGACGCTGAAACAGGTCGGATTACCTAAAAAAGCACATTAGTGCCTTGCGTGGGGGCCGTGTTGAGTAATGAACTGGAACTCGACCCTTACTGTCACTTATTCGCTGATGTTTCCTCTGTCTAGGTATTCTCTCACACCCGTCGTCTCTCTGGCATAGTCCGTTCTTCTGGGTCTCACAACGGTGTGAATAGTCGGTACCGAATCTTCGTTCAAGATGGTTATTTCGACGTTATCCGATTGGAAGTACACCGGTTTCGTTCCTGTTTCCGACTATATTCGCTGTTGGCCGCCATTCTGCGTTGTCTGATTGGCAACAGGTCGGTTTCTACTTTTAGATGGCATTGACCCTCGGTAGTCATCCTATGCTATCCGATTGGAAACGGATAGTTGACGTTCCAGCTTCCGGCGTTTCAGGCCGTGGACAAGCACTGAACAATGTGCGAGGATGAGCGCATGCATCCTTTCATCAACTTCTCATTGGTCGATCCGGACCACCACTATGGTGAATTCGCATCTTGTCTCCACGGTACGACTCCCAGGCAGACATGCCACAGGTATAAAACATTTCCGGCCTGTCTCCAGCCTCCCAGTACTCCCTCGAGTAACTACCGCATCCCTGATGTTTGTGAAAACCGTCCTGGTACTTGCTGCTGCAACTGCTGCCACAGCCAGCGCTATCTCAAAGAGATCCTTCACTTGCCCGGGAGGGCAGGTAACCGCTCACTCGAGAGTAAGTCTAGAATCAACTATTGTGATTAGTCCTAATATGGTCTACAGTGCTGTGTGTGGTTCGATGTCATGGCTGATCTCAAGGTTAACTTGTGTGTATATTTTTAACAATAATACCTCTTAAGCGAACTAAATATCTTGGCCCTAGGTTCGATGGTGGTGTGTGCGGAGACGAATCCCATGCGGTGAGCAACTATCGTTTTGCTACGAATAAAAATGTTCACCGCTGACATAATTCGCTGCAGTCCCTCCGTGTCAGTCTCAATTATAACCACGCTTTTGACCAAATATTAAGTGAAGTTGTCCGAGTAGCTCGCCTTCCACGACGCCATTGCCTTCTCCCCTGAGCTTTTCGAGCAGGGCCAATTCGGGTACGTTTATTTGTAACAACATACAGAAGCCGACAAGGATCTCATATTTGTGTGTTACAGTGGTGGCGGTGCAGGTAATTTATTTAGTCGAGTATTTACTGGAGCCCATCTCATGATTGAGAATAGATGGGTCGCTCATTGCCCACTCTAACGTTGAACTCGGCTTCCGTCAGTCACCCACTTTCTCACATTTTCAGGTTTACTCATGTTTCTAATAGACGCAAATGTTGGCCTTGGTGGTATCGTCGAGTTACAACGTGGATTTGCTATAAAACATGGAGTCTCGTTTGGAGACATGTAAATCTGCCTTATCATCCATCTGCCATCTTCTGACCACTCCACTATTCCAGGATCCAATTTGCTTCCGCCCTCAGTCTTACCAACTGCGCCGGAGGTCCGAAAGTACAGTTCCTTGCAGGCCGCTTCAACTTTTCGCTGGCTCCCCCCAACTTCCTAGTACCAGAGCCGTTTGACTCCGTCGACAAGATCCTCGCGCGTATGGCCGACGCAGGATTCAGTGCGAGTGAAACGATCGATCTTCTCGCCTCGCACACTGTTGCAGGAGCAGATGACGTCGACCCCACTATTCCTGTGCGTCCATCATCTATTACCGTCGAGATTGTGTATTGATTGACATTTTTTGGAAAGGGTACTCCATTTGACTCGACTCCTAGCACGTTTGATACTCAGTTCTTCATCGAGGTAACCATGTCATGCTTCTCGACTAATACTCTGAGCTCACATACTTTACACTTCTATGCCAGGTGTTATTGAAAGGTGTCCTCTTCCCCGGTAATGGATCCAACCAGGGTGAAGTATTGTCCCCTCTGCCCGGTGAATTCCGGTTGCAATCCGATTCACTGTTTGCTCGTGACCCCAGGTAATAGTTCAACAATTGCTGTCCAGTCCCTCCACTCACAGATGGTTATCTTAGGACTGCCTGCACTTGGCAATCAAAGACCAGTGAGTTTTAACCGTCCAGCCAGCGGGCAACGGGCCTCTGATGGTCCTTATTTCCAGACGACCATGCCTTGATGGTTTCGAGTTTCACAGCTGCCATGCAGAAGCTTGCTGTCGTTGGACAGATCCCGTTCTTCTTGACAGACTGCTCTGATGTTCTCCCAGTTCCTCCCCAACTGACGACGTCGCCTTCGCTCCCCGCCGGAAAGACCCTCGCTGATATAGAGGCTGCGGTATGTCCCCGACAGTTGATGAGCACAGTTGACAACCTTAATGACTTCTTGTGTCCAGTGTGCCGCTACTCCTTTCCCTAGTATCACGACTGCTCCAGGTGAGTCTCAGCGGCCGTACTTAGGCAACACTTTTGACGTTCGGTTTTGTAGGGCCACCCACGACTGTTGCTCCCATGTCAGTATCGCTTTATCTGGCGTTTCTCTTGTAATGACATTGCTGACCTTTTTATTCAGCCCCCAATAAATATATTGACGGAAATTACAAGTCCGGCGGTCGCATATAAATGTTTTATAGCTGAGAGTTGTTAGTGTCGTTGACTGTTTCTTGGTTGGCGAAAGCATCTGGATGCATTCATTGTTTTTTATTTATGGTTTTAGGCTGTCCGTTATTTCAAGAAATTGAACCTGGCACAATGGTTGATGTCGTACCCAGTTGTTCAATTCCTGTGTTTCGCTCTGGCGTTTCATTGTTAGCTCATCATGTCAAAGAGTCAAGGTTCTGGGATACTTACATTATGCAACGGCAAAGGTATGGCATCGGATGTATAGGACAGCAGCGACTTGCATTAGCGGGAACATCTTTCGTTTTGTAATACTCACTGGGTGTGACCCCTGGTCCGTCGACCCTAGAGTTAGTCACTGAGGTGTAATGGTTTATAAGTCAACCGTGACCTTGAGCTCAGCAAGTACACTGATTAATTAACTGTAGATAGACTATGTTAAGCCTCGTCACAGATCGCTGACCCTCACCTGATCGTATACGGCCCGACCATTGTTGTAAGTCGTGGACGTCTTTGAGACTGTCAATTGCGTTGGCTACGACATTTAACGACGGGAACGATAAAACATGGGAGCTAGTGAGAAGGTAAATCGGGAGTGATGGAGGGCATTTATACCTGTGACCTTGTCTACCCACGTCTTATCATGGCCTCATCGTGTAATTGGACAATTAAGTTCATCATAGTGGTGGCAATGTCCGGAATGACCCATGAGATCGATGAGAAGTTGGCGAAAGGATACACGCGCTTGTCCTCGCACAGTAGTCGATGCTTGTCCACGCCAAAACAACGGAAGCTGAGATGCAAACCAGTCTTTCCAATCGGATATCGTAGGATAACAGTTGAGATTCCATGCAATTGGAACGCAAGCACGCCAACTTGTTCACTTCCGATCAGACTACGCAAAATGACGGTCAACGCCGAACGAGGATAGAAACAGGAACATAAACAAGTCTTCCAATCGGATAGCGTAAAAATGGCCATCTTGAACGAGAGTTCGGCACCGACGGCTCCGGCTCGCACCCTTGACACTGAATTGAGACCCAGAAGAGCGGTCTGCCACTGCCACTGCCAGACAGCGGCCCCTGAGGGCTCAAGTGCTCAAAATTTAAAAGTCGTTTAACACACCGAATAACTGGCAGGTTTTTCACTGATATCGATACAGGTTAGAGACAAGCTTTCATTCTACCGCCAGAACCGCCGCTGAGTTCCAATTCATATCATGAACTTTGGCCACCGGCTCTCGTATTTATTATTATACAACCACCACCCACCAAGTTTTAGCATTTTACGACAGATGTGTTGCCTTAAGCCCGAAAACTGTATTTTTTTCGGGCCGATTAAACAGGCAGTGGTCTCAATCACGCAACTGTCATGGACAAAATGTTAAATTTCGCCGCCAAACATATGAATTTTACTGGTCAAATATTTAGGGGAACATGCCTTGAGAAACCATCCCTTGAAGTTGTAATTATTCCATGGGGAAAAGTACGTCCTCGTGAATGCAGTTACGAACTTGGGCCAGTTCGTTGGTACTACTGACTGATTGCTTTAATGGCGGGTGCCCTCTGCCGAGATTCATTCCCGCATTGTCGGTGCGGATAAATTTACTTTGCTATAGCGCTACTAATAACGGAAGCTCACGACAGATGCGGTTACCTAGCCTGCAAGGTAATTCTTTAAAACGGTCAGGGCAAACCCTACGAATAGACCTACTATGTAGCTAATGGATTAGTGCCGCACTTTCGTGCGGAGAATAGGAGCTCATACAAGCTGGGAAAAGCTGTACTCGCAAGTAATCTCGATGTCCAACTTGTGACTACATTTTACACCGCCGATTGGACTTTTCTGCTTTTCTGGTCGCAGGGATGTCTACGACTAGCTTTACCTGTCAGGTTGTAAGGCAACGGGACTCGTGGACGAAAATTGAAGCAAAACTGCGGTCAACAGGTCACAGTACCTGGATTTTCATGCTGAGAAGGACTGTCTGCGTACCTGTCACCAAACTGAGTGGAAAAACATCGCTTGTTATGTCTACCTGTCTACCATGATTTCTTTTTTTCGGATTCCTGCAAGCAAGTTTATGCGGAAGATTTTTATAGGATTAGTGTCAAAACGACTCGAGTACTCTGAATCGGCTTTTTTTTCTCTTTTTCCAAAAACATGAGCTGTCCCGGTACCGCGGTATTCTCCCACACCTGCCGTCTCATTCAAATTCGACGGTGCGAACAGTCGGCACCAAAGTCTTGTTTAAGGTGGTCATTTCTACGTTATCCGATTGGAAGTGTGCAAGCTTGCGTTCCTGTTTCAAATCTCATCAGGTCTTGCTGCCATTCTGCGCTGTCTGATTGGAAGTGGACCAGTTTATGTTCTTGCGTCCCAATTACATGGACTCTCAACGGTCATTCTAGGTTATCCCATTGGAAAATGCGGTTTACGCTTCGGCTCCCGGTGTTTGTCGGCATTGGACAAATGTGCGAGAATGAGCGCGTGTTTCCTCCCGTTGACTTCTCATCGATCACTCTGAATATTACCACCGCTGTGGTCAACTTGCATATCTATTTCCACGGCATAGTCTCCGGGAGCTATGGATAGATATGCCATAGGTATAAATCACCTTCGATTCGTCTACAGCCTCTCAGTACTCCCCGAGTGACTATCATATCCCTAATGTTTCTCAAGACCATCTTGGTACTCGCTGCTGCCACTGCTGTCACAGCCAGCGCTATCTCAAAGAGAAACGCTGTCTCAAAGAGATCTTTCACTTGCTCCGGAGGCCAGGTAACCGCTAGTCCCAGGGTGAGATGTCAATCGTTTGTGATAAGCCACAGCTATATAATTTATGGTCCACAGTGCTGCGTGTGGTTCGATGTCTTGGCTGATCTCAAGGTTAACTTGTGAATAAATTTTTACTGATAATACCTCTTGGGCAAACTGACTCGGCTCTAGGTTCGACGGCGGTATATGTGGGGACGACTCTCATTCAGTGAGTATTCATATATTGCAAATTGAAAGACGTTCCCGGCTAACGAAGGTCATCGCAGTCCCTCCGTGTCAGTCTCAATTATGACTTCTCCGGTGGTTGAGTATTCAATGAAATTGTCTGTGCAGCTTGCCTTCCATGACGCTATTGCATTCTCGCCCGAACTTTTCGAGCAAGGCCAATTTGGGTACGTATGTTCACAATACACAGATAGTAGCAGGTTCTCATATCTATATGCTATAGTGGTGGTGGTGCAGGTAATTTATTCAGTCAAGCCCGTATAGCAGTTCTTCATGACCTGGAACAGATGGATCGATCATTGCTCACTCCGACGTCGAACTTGGCTTCCGTCAGTGGTTAACGCATTATCTCACTTTTCCCAATCTAATGTGTCTCCGATAGACGCAAATGTCGGACTTGGCGATATCGTTGAGAAACAACGGGCATTCGCCATAAAACATGGAGTGTCATTTGGAGACCTGTAAATCTGTCTTGGTGTCTATTTTAGTCATCTTCTGACCACGCTATGATTCCAGGATCCAATTTGCCGCCGCCGTCAGTCTTTCCAACTGTGCCGGAGGACCCAGGGTACAGTTCCTTGCAGGCCGCTTCAACTTTTCATTGGCTCCCCCCAACTTCCTAGTCCCCGAACCATTTGATTCTGCCGACAAGATCATTGCGCGTATGGCTGACGCAGGGTTCAGTACGAGTGAGCTAGTTAGTCTCCTCACCTCACACACTGTTGCAGGAGCAGATGACGTCGACCCCACTATTCCTGTGCGTCCATTATCTATCGCCGACGATACTTTATATTGATTGGCATTTTCGGAAAGGGTACTCCATTTGACTCGACCCCTAGCATGTTCGATACTCAGTTCTTCATCGAGGTAACCATGTCATGCTTCTCGACTGATACTCTGAGCTCACACACTTCACGC
>QLPE01000222.1:30336-48796 GCA_003314125.1 Hygrophorus russula | reverse complement strand
CATTGTTCTAGTAGCAGTATATAGTCCTACTCTGGTAAGGGAATCCTTAGGTTTTTCTCTTCAGATTTCCCTTACCAGGTAAGATCCTCTTGTATCATAGTCTCCTCTACATATTCACCTTCGGATTTCCCTTACCAGTGACCGACCCAAGGATCTGACATGTTTCTGACATACCTGTGATTATCAGAAAATCATTGGGAAATCATCGGAAACCCTTGGACTTCTTCAGCACCATAAGGTTGCCCTTACACTCACTGTATATAGACATAGACTAGAGTGCTATATATGATTGCATTGATTGCTACTTGCCTCCATAAGGTGCCCCTCACACTGTCTTTTTTTTTGTATTATTTTTACTATGTGTTAGATGGTATATATTGACTGATGCTATGAGATATGCCACTGCATAAGCTATTTCTAGTGATTTGTGAGTTAAATTGAACCACAACCATTTAGCCTACCATAGTGCATGGGGTTTAAGGGGAAAAAAAAATCTACATATTGTGTCAAAATTTGTTATTTCATGAAGTCTGACCAAATCATATAAGTTCACTCAGCTCCGACACGATTTTGGTTGTGGATCAGGCTGTACCCACTGACACCCATCCATACATGTACTTGAATTCCCTTGCACAGCAATAAGTCTAAACATTACAAAAAGGACCCGGAACATCAGTTTAGCAGCACCGGCATGGACCGTTCGCTAACTATCAACAAAGCCTTGCCCAGCTCTCCAGAGGATGAGCAGGTACGAAGATCCGCTTCCGAATCTTCATCTTCTCCGCCAAAGCCAAACATTTTCACCCATTTTTTGCGGCGCAAGAAAGAAACCCCTCCCCCAACACCCCCCAAGGGAAAGCTCACGTTTCCGTCTGCAGAGGTCTCGCGCTTTTACGACGTGCGCCCACCGGAGACAAATCATGCTCGGTCGGGCACCGATGCAGAGGACATTCCGCTGCGTCCAAATCGCCTGTCAGATTTTCTATCTCATTCGCCGAGCTCTGATGAAGTTGTCGTAATTTCTTCCTCGTCTCCTGCACCACCTCCACAGGAGAGTCCACGTCTTCGAAAGATTTCAAAATGGAGAAAGGAAGCATCTGTCATCAGCGATCCTGAAGAAAAGGCGCGGCGTAGAGTCGAGGCTCAAAGAAGGATGGAAATGGAGGAGGAAGAAATTCTCAGGGAAGAAGCTAAGCGACAAGCACGATTAAAATTTGAAAAGCAGGAACTTCTGAGAGAGGCGGAGAAAGAGGAAATTCGACGGAAAGCTATACTTGAGGAAGAACTTAGATTGGCGACGGCCGAGCGTCTTAGAAAAGAACGACAGGCGAAGATGGAAGAGGAACTCAGACTCCAGGAGATACGAGAACGGAAAAGACTCGAGAAGGAAAAGAGGTTAGAAGACTCCAGGAAACTCGAGGAATGGCGACGGGAGCAGGTCAGTGTAGCTGAAGAACTCGCTCGCCGAAGGGAGTCGTCAAAGAGACAGGCGGAGACGGACAGACAAGCACGAATAAGACTGGCGCAGGTACAAGTTAGGAGCCATCTCAGAGCAGCATCCTTGGTGACTGGGTGGGTAACTATCCAAACAAACGATTCATTAGTATGGAAACGACGATTCTTCAAATTCGTTGGGTCACAGATTCTGTTTTTCAAGAGTCCATCCGTGCGTATTCCGTCCAACTTTCACTTCATGTAACTGACTACTGTCTAGGACACTAACCAGGTAGTGGATAAGATCGAACTCCACGGGCGTGTTCGCGGTTGTAAGGAATGGAACGAAGGCCATGAAGAGTTAGAATCTATACCCCACTCCTTTGCAATTGAGTTCCGAGACGGCCAAGGTTCTTGGGCATTATTTTCAGATTCTGAAGAAGAGAAGGTTAGTTCCAGGCTTTCTTCTTCATCACACAGTCTTAACGTCCTAGCAGGAAATGCTCCTTGGACTCTTGCATGACGCTGCGGGGCTATGATCACATTTTGGCGCTGTATTTTGCGACTGTAGTACGTGTACTAATAGGATAAAGGTAAAGTGATGTATAGGTGACGACAGCAGGGTTATTGTTCGTTCAAATTATTGAGTAGCGTTGTAAGGCATCGCTTTGTCACCATATCGCCCTAAGAGCAGATAAGCGTCAGTTGACTTTCCAACCGTTATGAGTGTTCACCTTTAAGAGAATACTAAATGTCTGATCACGTAGTGGTTCAGGCAGACAAGCACGCAATGCCTCTCGGGCTCTGCATGATATGTATGAATGAGTAAATATCCCCTAATGAAAAGTATATTACGTGCCGTAAGTTATCACTAAGTCGCAAATAACACCGGACGACGTGTTTTAGAAGCCTAACTGCCTGGGTTTCGACCAATTGATTGACCATGTTGCTGAGTACGGTGCCGACAGCATAAAAACGTTCGTACGTGTGACATATATACGTGAGGCCAGTTTCGTCGAGGAGGATTTTTTGGACAATGAAAATGGCTACTGTTTTTGAAAGTTCGGAACCCGTTTCCATAATGCGAAGGCAGAGGGGTATAATTTCCGTGGAGAGAAGGAAGTGGATCACAGTGTTATTGTCGTTTTGCTATACAGACAGTTGAGATTAAGCCAGAAGGAGTAATAATCTAGGTCACCTTTACGAGGGCACCGATTACACCTAGTGATGTCAGACGTAGGTATTCGAAAGGACGAGTTTTAGACGTTGTATTCAAGAATGGGTATAAAAACAACGGAATGTGGGCTTGAGCGATGATCAGTTTGCATCAAGATTTGGGGTGAGAAGGAGTATACCGTTAAGAAACAATTGGCGTGTCTCTGAGTGGGATGCGACACATTGCAGAAGCGCAAGGGCGTTACAGACACGGTTGGAAACATGGGCTGTAAGATTTGGAGGAGAAAGAAGAGGATAGACAGACACAATTTCTTGTAGCAGTGCGGGCATGATACCTGTGAACAGAATAGTAAGTGGGGATTGACAGTTGAGAACTAGTGCAACGTACCAAAGGAGTGCCAGAGTACGAGCGCCAGATCGTCATATTGCTCTCGCTTTTTAGAGAGTTCAAGTAAAGCTCCCTCGCGTGTATTCGGGTCCAGAAGATCAATAACAAGAGCGTATATTTTCCCATCTTCATGAACACCGAGATTTGTGGTCATGACATTACCTATGAACTGGCCAACCGGCTGATGAGGAACTGGATGAGCTAGGGGTGCTGGTGGCATTGATTGTGTGTCAGAGTAAGCTGATAGACCGCGTTGATATGGATTGTACTGGGACGTATGCTGAAGGTACGATAGAGGCTTGGGCGACACTAGACCTGCCATTGTGGAGGGGAACTTGAAGGACCGTGAGAAATTATTGATAATAAAATAAATAAATAAATAATAATATTCAGTGGCACCGTGAGACGACGATGTCCTCGCTCATCCCTCACATTTCTGACCATACTCTAGCCCTTGCAGCCCCCGTATTCGTATATTGGATCGCCTCGCTTACCTTTCACCTGTTCGACACTTGCAACTGGAAATGGGTCGACAAGTACCGCATTCATGAGTCCTCTCAAGTCCAGTCTCGCAACCGTGCTTCACGGTCAGATGTTATTTGGGCCGTTTTGCTGCAGCAGGCCCTCCAGACTGCTTTGGGAGCGTATTGGTTGTCAGGCGGCACGGAGAAAACAGAAGTCAATCACATAGATAACATGACACCCATTGCTCAAATTCTCAGAACCGTAACTAGCTGGATGGTTGGGAACCGGTTGGCTGAATCCTGGCTAGACTTTCATGGTGCAGAAACCGTCTATTTCCTTTATTGGTGGGGAATTCCAGCGGTACAATTTTTTTTTGCCTTGTACGTTCTCAAGCCTCTGCATGTTTTTGGGTACCCCATTATTGTTTCTCTAGATTTTTCATCGATACTTGGCAATACTTTCTCCATCGGTTCATGCACATGAACAAATTCCTGTATAAGCACATCCATTCGGTACACCATCGTCTCTATGTTCCCTACGCATTCGGCTCGCTTTATAACCACCCTGTAGAGGGTTTCATTTTGGACTCTCTTGGTGCCGTCATTGCAGAAACAATATCGGGTATGACCACTCGGCAGGCCATTCTACTCTTCAGCTTTTCAACACTAAAAACGGTCGACGACCACTGTGGATATAGACTCCCATTTGATCCTCTACAATGGCTGAGCAGCAACAATGCCGATTATCATGACATACATCATCAGGTTCGTTCCCCGAATGTCCCATTACGAGTTACTAAAATATTTTTACACAAAGATAATCGGCATTAAATCTAACTTTTCCCAACCCTTTTTCGTGCACTGGGATGTGTTGCTGGGCACTCGCCTCACCCGACGAGAAGTTGAAGCGCGGAAACAAAAGTACAAAGAAAAGTCGAAATGATATATGCCATCATTTTGCATTGAAACGATATATCCTTGTAATGACTTCCCCAGACTCCTACAGTAGTCAACCATGTACGATTCAAATTTGTGGTCGCAGGGGTGCCTGAACATTTTCAAAAGGGAACTATCACCAATTGCTTAGCGCTGATCTGCTAAGTGGTACACTTTCGACCTCGTATTCAACCTCGACTCGTGGTTCCTCTGAATCGACAATCAATCAATACAGCGAATTCATTATTAAATATCAAATTACACTTACTTTTTCCCTTTTTCGGTTTTCTCCCTGAGGATTTTTGAACAGCCACTTTCCGCTTCCCGAGTGATCCCTTGGAAGAGATGTCTTCCACGTTGTTGTCCTGGTATTCATCCTCACTTGATCTCCCATTTGTTGAACCGCCAACCTGAGCGCCATGTCCGTCAGATGCAAAGATATGACTCAATTTCGGGAGACTTACTCCGACACTCTCCAAGTCACTCAATCCATCACTCTCATCACTACTGTCATCACTCACAAATTCTCGGTCACCCCATCCTTCTTCTAGCTCGTTCTCTTGTTCGTCTTCTGTATCTTCGTTTGTTTCATCGTCCATCATGTCAGCCTCAGCCTCTTTCCCCTTATCCAGCTGTTCTCTATTCTTCTCTCTGTCCAAAATAGACTGCCAGACGGTCTCATTCACGTTCAACGGGGCATCTCCATATGCCTTTGACTTTAGACGTTCGATAAGTTCTTTCTCTATGGAACGCTCCAGATGTGCTGCGGAGAGGGCTTTTCGCTCGCGAACCGCCTCTCGCCGATCCAGTTTTTTCTTTACTCCTACAAGTTTTGGTCTGAGAAATATAGTAGATGGTTGAGCACGACGGAATACAATAGAGAACTTACTGCTGCCGGAGTTTCAGACGCCTCATTTTGATCAAGTATTGGGTGATCTTAGTAACACGTTGCTTGCACTTGTGAATAGTAAAATTTGGCCAATGTATCAGTTCATTGTCAATCTAATTCAGAGTTAGGATATACCAGATAAGAAGCGACGAGAAGTATATGCCTGCTCTAATGATTTTGTATAGTTGTTGGAAAGCCTGATACGTTCCCACATGTGAGCGGGAGTGTGTGCGCGTTCTATGGTCTTGATGTAAAGGTATAAGATACCTTCGATTCGAAATCGAGTGAGTAGAAGTAGTAAATGGGAGTGTTACCAACAAACCTTCTTTTTCTCTGACTGTTGCATAACGGGAATTCGCTAACGGACAAGATTGTCGGTTGCATAGACCTGTTACATTGTACTCATTCCGACAAAAGTTTTGCGTAGCAGTTCTGAAGCAAATCAATTGGCCATGAACAAACAGTGTCAAAAGATAAAACTGACTTGACTTTATATGAACAGAATTGGTGGTTTATGACCGACCAGATGACATCGTCGCTCTGCATTTCTTCTAAAAACAAAGAAAAAAAGTTTTTCTCTTGGACGTCACAGTTGTTGACAGTTATTGACCATTGGCTTTACCATGCTTTCACGTTGTCGACTCACTCCTTCTACACGCTGGTTTCGTTTGGAGCATGCGTTACCGAAGACGCGCTCCTTCGCAACCACCTCACAACGCTCTGACTTTCATTTCGACACACACCATTTTGTTCAGCGCCTGGAGCGCGAAGGTTTGAACCGCGCCCAGGCGGAGGGAATTATGTCTGCCATGGCGGAAGTTATAGATGAAAGCATTAGAAATATGACAAGCAATATGGTTACAAAGGCTGACCAGGAAAAGGTACCTTCCATTATCCGTTTCCATTCACTTGGACTAGCTAACTCATTTCAGCATCATTATACCCAACAAGTGGATTTTGCCCAGATTAAATCCGAACTACAATTGATGGAGAAAAATGATGTCGCTATGATTAAAGCCGAGAACGACCGTTTGGTGTCTGACATTGAGAAACTGAAACAGCGACTTCGGGAGGAGATCACCCGCACACAAGCTGGTGTCCGTCTGGATTTAAACCTGGAAAAAGGAAGGATGCGAGAAGAGAGTAGCGGGCAAGAGTTAAAAATTAAAGAAGTGGACACCCGTATTGAACAAGAAATCGCTGGATTACGGACGGCTATACAAGCATCCAAGGTACTCCTCACTTTTCTCCCTACTCCTTGTATTGTTGTTCTATCTCAGTCGTGGTGTATAGGCAACAACGTTGCAGTATCTAGTTGGGTTCGGTACGGTACATTCCATTTGATTTGAACTACATTGATCTGACAATTCAAAACTAGTGACGGGGTGCTCTGCCCTGCTAATGGCTTATTTGAGATTCCGAGTCTAATGTTATCAGTACATGCTGCTTAATCCGCTTTGTTTCTAGGGGGTTCCACAATGAAAATTCCCGTAATTCAGTCATCCAAGGCTGGCAAAATATCTCCTTCTACACTTTCACCCAAAGCGACGCGTTTGAATAATCCGTATGCTCTGTCGAGATTATCATTGATGATGACCAGGTCATGGACACAATGTCCCTTGGCATACTGAATCTCTTTTATGGCAGTGTCGAGACGTTTTTGAATGGATGATTCAGTTTCAGTACCTCGGCTGTGGAGACGGGCACGTAGTGCAGACATCGAGGGAGGAGAGATAAAAAGGTAGACAGGATTCAGGGTGGTCGCTTTTATTTGGCGAACTCCCTGAGTACATGTTCGATGCGGCGAGAAAGACGAATTACTTGTCGAGACTCACCTGAGCTTCAATGTCCAAGATGCAACGTCTACCTTGCTGTTCAACCTGTTGTACAGCCTGAAAACTGGTTCCATAAAAATTTCCAGAAAATTCGGCATGCTCAATGAAAGCCCCAGTCTGAATCAAGTCCTTAAAACGCTGAGAGGTCACGAAGAAGTATTCTTTGCCGTCAGTTTCCCCGGGTCTGGGGAGCCTAGTAGTGTCTAATAGGGGTGAATGACTGGTCAAAAGGACTGGTATGACCAACTCACGAGAAATACTAAAGCCAAAATTATCAGGAAATTCAGAGAACAGGCGTCGCAAGAGCGTGCTTTTTCCTACGCCCGATGGGCCAGATAAAATCAAAGGACGGAGGAAATCAGGAAGAGCCATACGTGACGTGACACTTGTGATCCTATTACCCGACTACGACCACGACAACGGCGACGACGACTAGCTTATATACCCCTCCCCCCTCGTTCACAGGATAAAATCATAAAAAAGGGCATTTAAAAACTATCATGGGTGCTGTCTGCTGCCGTGCACAGGTCTGTAATACTCTCATCCACATCTTATCCAAACATATTTTATTACATCTTCCAGCCTGTAGACTTTGACAGCGACGTCAACCTCTTTCACTTCGTACTACTTCGTTGCGTCGGGAAGGGCGCTTTTGGAAAGGTCTCTCTCCCTTGTTCGCCATCTATTAGGATATTAAACCTGTTAGCTATTAGGTCCGTGTCGTGCAACATAAGCAGACACGTGAGCTATATGCCCTCAAATATATCAACAAGGTCAAATGCGTAAAGATGAGAGCCGTCCCTAACGTTATCCAAGAACGACGGCTACTTGAGGAGGTCAGTCAGTTAGATTTTATCATCTCCTTGGTTTCGAGTCTACTGTCACATTCCAGATCGACCATCCTTTTGTTGTTAATATGCGATACGCCTTTCAGGATGACGAAAATTGTTTTTTTGTTTTGGACCTCATGCTTGGAGGTGATCTTCGATGTATGTCGCACTGTCGTGATTGTATATTCTGATTACAATGGTCATTTCGCAGTCCATCTTGAACGACTAGGTTCGTTACCGGAGGAGACGGTTCGCTTCTATGTGGCCCAACTGGCATCTGCACTCGCTTATCTACATGATAATCGTATAATACACCGGTGCGTTCCCCATTCTTATGGTATGCCACGACCCTAAATTTCCAGGTTTTGAAGAGATATCAAGCCAGACAACATCCTCCTTGATGAACGGGGCAATGCTCATTTGACTGACTTTAACATCGCCGTCCATTACTCGGAGCATCGCATGTTGACTGGGATCGCGGGTTCTATGGCGTATATGGCTCCAGAGATTCTCGCCAAGCGAGGATACACGTACACCATTGACTGGTGGTCACTCGGGATTTGCGCATACGAACTACTTTTCGGGCGCAGACCATTCCGAGGCAAAACGAATACTGAATTGACACAAAGTATATCGAAGGACGCTTTGAGGTTTCCTGAAGATGCTGAGAAGAAATGTAGACCAGCTGGGCTGAAGGCATTAAAAGGGGTGAGTCATCATTTTGTCACCACAGGGATTTTAAAGTATTATGCACCTGTTATGCTTGGTGGGCTACTTTGCTCGATTTCAATAAGATGCTCGCATTTAATTACTTGAACTAAATTGGCTGTTTTGTTCCGTGGGTCAGTTCCTCGAACGAGAACCTTCGAAGCGGCTAGGTTGCAATCGTCACGGTGGAGGTTTCAGCGAAGTCCAACGACATCCCTGGTTCCAGAATATCGACTGGAATACTCTAGAGAGCAAGGAGCAGACCGCGCCCTTCGTTCCGGATGTGCGTAACCCTCCTTGTCTTTGCATCCTTTCTGATTATCATTATAGGCAAAAAAAGCGAATTTTGACGCGTCACATGAATTAGAGGAACTTTTGCTAGAGGACAATCCTCTGAAGGCGAAAACACGCAAGGCCAATCAAGACAATTTGAGCGTTGAGATGAGGCAAATGGAGGAGCAGTTACGTGTTGACTCCGCTTGGTTTTGTCTTTATCTTTGTAGCTGACGAGTTTTCACACAGATTCACGTCATATGACTTTAAGCAAATGCAACGCCGCTCCTACTATCCTCATAACCAACAGGTTGCCTCGACTGGCACAACAAGTTCTTCTAACGGCATAGACACTTCACGGCCGGTTACTCCAGTAGCCAACGACCAGACTGACGGAATGAATGGCGTGCCAAATTATAATGGGATGCCAGCCCACGCAGAAAAGATGCTATCTGAGAAAGGTTATTTGTAAACTGATATGTACGGTAAGCATATATTGTTCAGTAGGTCCGATATTAATATTAATATAATCTTTCCTGTAGGTTTCACTGCATTGGACACGGAAATTACACGCTATATATATATATATATCTTTTAATCTTAACTCATGTCGTGTTTCTCAGCATCGTTCTCTTTGCTTTCTATGGGATTGGTCTGATATTTATTGCAATTGGATAATAATATGGTGGCTCACCTTGGTACTCCGAGTAAGTACACTCAGATCAACATGCATACGCGGGAAGATCATCCGAGTCGTCAAGGCCTGTCTTTAACAGATTCGTTCACTATACGCCTATACAGATCCATCTAGAGTCAGGAGGAAAGAGGACCGTATACACCCAAATGAATGGCACCAATAAAAAGTCGGAAGTCATGCATGTGCAAAACCACTGCTGTACTAATAACCGCAACATCTACAAGGTTGAAAGTAAGTGAGATAGTATACAAGTACAGTTTCATAACTTCATGCCCTTCAAGATACATAAATAATGTCATTTACATTAGTTCATCCCAAGACTCATCACGAAATCCTGCCAAGTCGTATGCATATTCTCGTCTGGACTGTTGGAATTTCGTCGTTGCGACTCCCCCAGCGAATGGTTCTCCACTGGCAATGGAGATAGTCCACTTTGTGCGGAAGCCGGTGCATAGTCATACACGGGGAAGTATTGGGGAAGTGATCCAATGTCCGGCATAGGCTGATGCTGGCCCTGATGTATCGCAGGGGAAGGATTGAATTGCTGAAATAGCTGATGACGAGGTTGCTGGTAGGACGATTGCTCGTCGAGATAAGGGGGAGACACTGGCGAAAGACCATACGACGAGACATCTGGGTAGGACCATGTGGACGAACCTGCGACTGGCTCGTTCACTTGATGATGGGTAGTGAATGTCCGCAGATATTCGACAACGTTAGGATGTATGTGGCTGCCACTACCCGAAGGTAATGGTAATGGAACGACGGGGTTCATGGACGTAGGTGACCTATCTACTATTTGAGTAGACAGAACTGGCGAAGAGGACTCTCTCTTTGCGACCAGACGTGTTTTCCCACCAAGCGTAGCCAGCTCGTCATTATCATCTACGGTCGTAGGAGACTCTGATGTTCCATAGCGTCCCGAAGGTGATGACTTGCCTTTACGGAAGTCATTAAGACTTAAGTGAGCCTTCTCCTGAAGTCTTAACATAATGGTCTGGTTGCATACAACGATGTCTGAGTGAAGACCCGATAGTGTGGGCCAGATGACTTACAAGAACTTTCTGCGCACGGAAACTACGGGCAGCTTTGGAGAAGAGTTCACATGCCGAGTCTAATTGGCCTAGAGCCGAAGGGGCCACACTCATCGAAGGGCATCGGGTAACAATGGATCCGAGAACAATCTGAACAAGATTATTGATACATTAACCGAATATACAAGGGGTTGGCTTACCCCACAAGAAAACATATGAGTCCACAGGAACCACATTCTTTCGCTGGGCTCCTTGAGTTGTGTGTGAAGATTTCGCATCAGTGCAACAAGCGAGCACGCACTCCGGTACGCTGCAATGACAGATGTGCCGTAGGGGCTGCCAAGAGGGTCTTTGGGATGATCACTAACGGCCCGTGCGAAGAAGCTACGGTGTAGGTAAAGAAGATCTAATCATGGTAAGACATCAGATCCAGGGCCGCCAAATGTGATCGATCAATAAACGCGAAATAACACTCACTCACTTCCCGAATAGCTAAAACGATGTGACGTTGTAATGTTAACATTATCGTCTGCGGAAAGCCGCCGGGGCGCGTTTCTGAGCTGCCGAAGCCAGCTACCTGTAGCACGGCTGGGACAGGAAATGCCCGTAGTTTGCGGTCGAGCTGCAACACGGTTGCGTATGTGGGAGTTTTGGCGCCAAATGCCTGGTCGTGAACTATGCTCATACATTCAGACGAGAATCGATGTTTCCAGGCATGAACTAGGGACTGAATGAGTATACGCATTCGCTACTGTCCAGAAGACTTACAGCTTTGCTCATCTGAAGAATCGTTGGCATGAGGCAGCTTACAGTCTATGTGGGCGAGAGCAAACGATGGTGGTCTTCCGAATGTGAGACACTATTCAGATAGTGAACGGAGCAAAAAAATGGCGAACTGTATGCGACGAACCTGCCATGAATCGTAAGTGTAAAGTTCCCAAAACAACTCCCGACGCCTTTGTGTTTCGACAGCATCCACTTTCCAGCGTCCACTGTCTCGGTCTGTCGGCGGCTTCAAGTCAGATTCAAACATTTCGGAGTAGATGAAGATGCTCACGTAGTCCAATCTGCGACAAGGGTTGACTGAGTTACAGAGAGAGAAATGATATAAAACGGCTTACGCTTTGCGCTAACTTGACCGATAAACCCATGATTGCCCATCGAGTCCCAGAGCCGGTACCATGTCGATCCGCCAGGAAGAGATAAAATGTCATCAGAAACTACGCAATAGTTTTGTATCAGTACGTCATGGAAGAAACAATGAAAAGATGGGCCTTACAAGAGCTTGAACAGCATGACTGGTCGGCTCGTGAAAGAGGGAGCTATGAAATAGAGACGCGCGAGCTAATTGGTGATACTTCTCTGCTTCGATATTGTAGGCAGGTTGCGCTACATTCATTAATGTTCCTATAGCCAGTACCATAAACATGAGCGACAGGCGATGAGATAATAGTGGGTCGTCGGTAGATGGCCCAGCGTTCGGGTCGTAGAACTGAGAATATACTTGTTCATCAAATGATTCTGGGGATATTGGGTTATACCTGGATCAGGTCAGCGTGGTGTTAAAAACGCTATATTGTAAGATGACGAACATCCAAGCCGCATATTGATAGTATATTGAACGGAGTTCAGCAGCCTCATCAGCTGGCGGCAGGTACCAGAAAAGGCTGCGTAATCCACCATCCAGCTCGAGGGATGAAGCATTTGTGGGCGTTATGGGAAAAGCGGTACTTCGTGTAAGAACTTCAGGGGGTAAGATATTTTGTAGATTTGTGATCTGGTTATCGACTTCTTCATCGTCCGGAGACTCGTTCTAACCAAAACATTCACATCTAAACCGGCAGTAGTTAAACATTCGACCTACTTGTAAAAAATACTGTAGATAGTGGGTCAATGAGAAATCGTCCGATCAACTGAAAATCTGATCTCACCCAAGAGTTGGCTGTATGACCAAAATATTTCGTGTGACCAGAAAGACTGATCGATAAGGACCCAAAGGCATCGACTACATCAGGATTCTGTTCTTCGTCTTGTGTCGAATTTTGAGGTCCATTTTTAAAAGTAGGAACCTCTCTCTGTAAGGGCGCTTTGATACGTAACAGTTCTTCGCTGAGTAGAGGATGAGGATCAGGCGAGAGGTTGGCATGTGAAGAACGCAAGGCATCTTCCAGTTCCCGGACACGATTTGCTAGGTCAGATATTTTTTCGTGTAATTCCTGGGTAGAAGCCAAAACGAAACTAAGATCGGAGGTCAGTGTGGTCCAGTATGTATATTCTACACCGCAAATACCGATTTCCTTGGCCAGTTGTTAATGAACCCTAGTGTGCCGATAGCACGTTAGGCACGGCCAGCAGGGTGAAGAATTGAGTACACACATCAGGGCAGATGGCAGAACATCCTCGTTTAATGCACGAACCGCAAGGGATTGCACGATCGCACTTTAGTTTCAGTCTGGTAACAAATTTTCAATTAGACGCCCGTGTAAAAATTAAATAATTCGGCTACCTGCGGCATTCTGCGCAGGACAAACGTGTTGCACCTTTTCTACGTTTCTTGGCTGTGCCATCTGTGACATCTGAGAAATCCGTGCGTTTTAAGGATGCGAAGGAGGCCATTGATGATGTTGAAGTGATGAAAGCGGAGGACAGGAAGCAACATTTCGCCGAGTTTGATGATCCATCCACATATCCGCACACACGCCATTCTGAATTACCGTGCCAAATTGTGGCGGTGTAAAGAAGTAACCGGCTAACCCGGCAATCTGTCAATATCCCCTCCTAGGCCCAGTTGTGGCGCCCTGGCTGTCTGGCAAGACTTGTAAAATATATAAAATACAGAACAGACTCGACCAGTGAAATTCATAGCTCTACCTCCTTCAACTTTTCATGTATCTTCACCGTCTCTTCTCTGATCTCCGGAGACCCAGATTGTGAATCGATAACGCCCACATCAGCTGTACCTAATCCTTCATTCGTTGGACTGACTGGTTCAGCCGAAGATATCAATGATGTATCAGATCCATTGTACATGGGCTCCTGAACATACGAGTTCGAGAATGGCTGCCGATGAGACGAAGGGGTTGTCGATGAAGTGCTTGCCCTCGTACTAAAGAATCCTCCAATCTTTTTGGATAGTGGCTCTGCCGTCTGTGCCGTGGGTGATGCGGCGTGGACAGAAGAAGAGCCGCTTGCCATCTTCGTGTCGACTTTCCATAGTTTAAAGCCCCATCCTGTCCCTGGCTTTGCTGTTTCCTCTCCTGCATTCCTGGCGAGTGGTTGCTGCGGTGCGTTTGTTGGTTCAACTTCGGGACCAGCTGTTCGAACACCAACATTATGATGTGCAATAAAGTTGCGCAATGCCTCGGCACACGCTTCTGATGCCTGACGAGCATCATTTGATTCGCTGAGCTCATGTCCCATCTCCTCCAATTCCGCTTTCGTCGTCTGTAACTCTTGGCGAACAGAAGCCAATTCAGCAGACAGATATTCTACGGACATATCTGGTTCCGATGGTGCCCCACGGGGAAAGAATCCAGAGAAGCGGCGGGAACTGATGGGTGGATGACCGCTGGAAAGTGAGAGATTATCGGGGGAAATAAAGGATTGGACGGCAGGGCTAGCGTTTATAAGACTATGGTCCGAGAACATGAGGCTAGAGTCAGAAACAGACGAAATACGCCTGTGGGTGTTCGGACGAGTCGTTCCGCTGCCGGTCAAAGGCGTAAACGATGCTCGTTTGTTCGATGTGGGTCCTACGACCCGAGATAGATCGAACGTCGTAGGTCCCTGGCTTACGCGCCGACTCTCTGTTTGTAGTCTCATAAGGCCACGTCTACAATCGTGGTGAATAAACATGGTCAGAGTCATGGTCACTCGACACACCTGCTCTCCTCTACTTTGGTCCGAAGCATGGTTATAGCGTCTTCGTCGTCTTTTGCCCTCCTTCGAGCCTCCTCTAATTCATGTTCCATCTTCGTGCACCTTTCTGTCACATGTTGTAAACTATCCTTGAGTTGCGCTTCGCGAGTGTTAGCATTGGAGAGCAGTTCCAGAATGTTGTCCCGTTCTTTCGTAATAGATATCACGATAGAAGAAAGAACATGAGGATCTAGGATTGTTGCAGGTGTAGATGGAAGAGATTCGTCCTCAAGTTGGCGTTCGAGTTCCAGGGTCAGGTCGATGGAATACGGTCGTTTGGGGTCATGCGAAAGTTGCTGGTCATGAGATTGGTCGTGAAGAGACATGTTGGATGCGAGAAATATTATGCTACTCGGAATGGCATGAACGGGGTCGATGTATGATGTTTCACGTGGCTCTGTACTAGTGACTGCAAAGTCCCAAAGTATATATTTTCCTTATAATCATACAATTTCTACCTTGTTGCTATTATCACCCGTGTGTTAAAGGATCAATACAGATCACTCCATCCCGCTCGCTCCATGGGTATCCCCACCTATGGACCCACTCACGCACTCCTGTGGCAAGGCGAGCGCGTGAAGCACCACGATTAACATCTTGCGTCCCAGTGTGCTTCTCTTCACCAACGACGGCGTAAGCTAGGGTAATATATTTTAGTGTTGATATCCCATTGTAAAGAAATTTTCTCACCGAGTCCGTAGAAATGCTCTCGTTCCAACTGCGTGAGGTAAGCAACCCGTACTATCCAAAGAAGTAACACAACGCACCGCTAGCAAAAACTCTTCCAGAACTTCCGTGGCTTCATTAGAATGTAGTCCATGTAAATCCAGCATGCTCTCTGTCCTCTCTTCCGGTGTCAAATTTCCGTCTCCAATGTCCTTACTGGCAATGCCCAAACAGACTCCTAACCCAGCTCCACAAACCCTACCCCGACTCGTCCTGTCTCCAGGTTCATCAGACCAATTCGAATCCCGAGCTTTTACAGCTTGTTCGACTAGACGTGCGCGTTCCCGAACTAGTTTGGCAGCCGCCTCGGCCATTTCAGCACTCATCTTCGCGTTCAACTCATGGCCTTCCCTGCTAAACCTCTTCGCAGCAGCGCCATCGCCGCGCCTCCATGCATCTGCCGCACGGGACAGACAGGCGTTGCGGGCCGCACCCAGCTGCAACGCTCGAGAACGATAAGACATATAGAGGTTGTTGATAGCCTCTCCAGTGGGCAATGTTGGTAACAAGGATGGCGGCCGTAGTTTCACACGAGGTGATGCTCTGGGAGCAACAATAGCCGAGCGGTGGTGTAACGACTCGGCAGAGTTACCCATAGCTTCCCGACGAGCTGCTGAGTTCAGATCATGGACTTGAGACTGTGGGGCCAAAGCTGGAGCGGGAGGCGCAACTTTCTTCACGGCAGCGGCAAACCTGGTTCTCCCAGGGTCGTAAACTCGGTCGTCACGACCATAGTCACTTCTCCGACCTTGTCCGAACCCGAGGGCAGGGAATTCGTCAGAAGGTGGATTATGTGTGACGACTGGACCACCAGAACCCACGTTAGCTCTGGACATTGCAGACGCCAGGCTGGAGACGTCGACATCTTTGGGAAGATGATGCAAGAATTCACAGCTGTCTTGTTTTGCGCAAGTACCGCGCAGCCAAAAGCGACACAAAGCCCGCTCCAGATCATGACTAAATAATAAAATGATAAGTACAGTAGATGTCAACGAAGGTTTATTTGGGACACTAGCCTGAATCGGCAGTCGGCCCTAAGACATTCACCGGCGACGAAGTATCGGCAAACTCGATTGCCCCCCTGCGCTGGACGGCCATTGACGTACCGCGGGGCATTTCGTCCGGCTGGAGGAGTAGAGTTCTGATATCCGGCCCTGCCACGGGCCACACTCTGCCCTTGTGCATCCCTCGAGACAAGAGTAACCCTACCGCCTATTTGTTGCATTCTGATTTGTGGTATCGGGGGAGCCGGGGGTAGAGCACGATCGACAAGCCATGCCATGGCTCGTTCGAATTCATAACCATTAGTAGCCAATGCATCTTCCAATTCTGAAGGCGCCAACGTAGATCCGAAGACTGAGCTGAGCACGTCAAAGGGAGTCATACCATCGGTGAGCATGGCAGATGCTTCTGCATCGATTTCTCCACCGTCTTCTGCAATCCTATTTGGCTCTGAGTCGTACGACTGTTGAAAGTGGCCTTGATCGAGCGTGCGAAAATCTTCTGGAGATCGTGATGAGTTGGAAGCGGATGAATTAGACCACTGGGTGTCAAAGTCGGAAACAGTGATGGAATGAAAGGATCGCGGAATTGTTTTTGACGCAAAAGGATCGAAGGGATCTTCGTCCTCCTCTTCATCAGCTACAAGGAGAGAAGAGCGCAAGGACGAGCTGGGCGTGTTTGCGCGAGATAGGAGGGACTGATCTGGGACCAACGGTGCTGCAATAGCAAGATTAGAAGTTGCCCTAAGGGGACTGTGAGCCCATAGATCCGGAGAAGGCGTGTCGGCTCTAAGAGCTGACAAGGAACTCGGATTAGAAGATGCTGCAGACAAGGGACGAGGGATAGGTTTAAACTCCGATGCTTTGGCATTTAAGAGGCGCGGAGAAGATAACGGAGAAGCAGGGAGACTCGCTGTGAATTGTGCGTGAGTATATATAGCTTGTGCGTGAGCCAGAGTGGGAGAGGACTGGGATGATTCGCCACCAGCAGTCATATACGACGAGGACTGAGCGATACCAGATGCTAGAGGAGATGTGGCAGGTGTGTGTGGTCTTCGGAAGACCAGAGCAAGAGGAGAGTTTGGAACTGAAGTAGGGGTATCAGGTCGAGTACTAGCAAGGCGAGTAGAGTGAGACGAAGCGCGTGACGATGGTCGGGAAACGGGGCGACGGGTTGGAGTGAGGAACAGAAAAGGAACGCCGGCGTCATCGTCGCGACGCTTGTGCATGAGGTCAAGTACGCTTTGTTCCAGCTAAAATATAAGACAGAATTAATAACTAACATAGCAGACGGAAGCAGAGACAGACTATTTCGTTGTCCATTGTATAAGTTTCTCTGAGCAAAGTTTTGAGCTCATCTTCACGATCTTCGTCAATGAGACCCACAACTTGTGTTACAAAGAATGAGCTGACGCGACCGAAATCATCGCCCTCAGCATCGCTTTCACAGTTGTCTAAAGGTTTGCATTGACGAGCGATAGCGGAAAGTTGAGCACGGGTGTGCGGAAAGCGAGGGGGAGCTGAACCATCCGTTGAGCTCGCGTCCGAGGCGCTACCTGAATCGAAACTAGAAATCGTTGGTAGAGAAAGCGTCCTAGACATTGTTAAACTGTTAGACTTGAGTAAATGGTAGTAACGGTTTAAAGTGATAAGTAAATAAAAAAGTATAAGCTAAATTTTTTATAGTGTGTACTAGTAGTAACTAGTAAAGTACTAGTAATAATAACTAGTAAAGTCAAGTATCCCATTGTACTAGTACGACTTCCTCTTGCCAACAATCTCGTTCCAAGCAGCAATCCTTCTCACACGAGAAAATCATGCACGTTCCCCATCCCATCTCTCCAGAATCATGATCACCCATCAGCATTTTTTCCACAGCTATCTTTCTCTCCGCATCCGTTATAACTTTCTTCTTACTTTCGCCCGGTTTACTTAGAATATTGATGAGATTAGGCATAAGCTGAACTTCGAAGACTCGCTTGGATTTGCAGATAGGACACGGCGGGATTGATGATGCATCATATGTGCGTTTTGGAGCGTGAACAACCTTGATATCAACCCCTGTGACTGGAAGCAAGGATCCAGATGGTGCGGGGAATAGCATATCATATACTTTGTCAGATCCAAAAGGCAGAGGCGTCCCATTCAACT